>BSQZ01000180.1:115000-235173 GCA_033239005.1 Lamellibrachia satsuma | reverse complement strand
ATATGATAGCATTGTGACAGCTGACAACAATGTGACACATGACAGTGATTTGAATGACAACAGTTTGACAAGTAGTGAAAGATGCCACAATGACAAATGACAAGAAAGTGACCGGAGGCATTGCACTAGATCAGAACAATTTGACAAATGCCAGTGATTTGAATGACAATTTGACATGTCACAGATCAATGACAGTTGACAGTGTGACAAATGACAACAGTGTTACCTGTCCCACTGTGAAATTTTTTTTTTTACAGTTGACAATGTCGCTACTCAAAAAGTGACAAGTGATGGCATGTCATGTGACAATATGACACACAACTGTATCACTGACACAGAGTTGACACAGACGCGTGACATAGGATGTGTGTCACTGCTTCCAAGGAAACGATCTTGTGACACTCCAGAAGACATGGGAAGCAGCAGGGGAGGAGGGAGAGGGAAGGGAGAAGGAAGGGCTGGGGAGTCAACCCATCCCCGGAGGAAGAGGAGACGCCCCGAGGATACAGGGTGTTGTAACCCCGTAGAGGGGTGAGCAGGGTGGGGAAAGGCTCTTTCCTAGTGTCCAAACTGTTGTTGTTTCATCCTCCCACCATGAGGGATAAGTTCCACACAGGGAAGTCCGCAGTTGTACATTGTGGATATTGTGCACTCATGCACGCACGCACTCATGCTCGCATGCACTCATGCACACACGCATGAACATACTTTACAGATCTTTGGCTGTTGTTTGGTCTGGACAGCTGTGAGTTCTTCCTGTTGTTCACTTCCTGAAGACCATTTCAATGTGGATGGATATTTATATCTCACATTGACCGTGGTTATTGTAGCTTGACTTTGTTCTTAGTCCTTATTTACAGTTGTAAATGTTGACTACCCTCTTGAAAAAAATGGAACAAAATCGAATATAGAGAACAGTTTTTAGAAATAGCAAGAGTTGTTCTACAAGTCTAATAGTGTTGTCAGTTTGTTTGCACATTCACAACACAATTTCTCGAATGTGTCCAGTGAAATTAATTTGTATCATATGAATGCATGTATAGTGGTTTCACAGGTCATTTGTGTACGTGTGGGATGTTCCACAGAGTTTGTTATTGTGTTTTTAATGGGTGCATATTCTGGTCTATTTACAGATGTACTGTCAAAAGTCAAGGCGGGTGACGTGGAAGTCCTGTCTGTGATGGATTGTATATTTGTCAAGACCGACATTGGTGCAGAGATGACATGAGGCAGTACTGATGATGTCACTGTGTCAGGCAGTGATGTTTGTATGTATTCTCTCTCATAGAGGACAATAAATTAATGGAACAAACAAATTATCTACAGATTGGCAATTTTCGACAATCTTGCTAAATGTGTCGAGAATGCTTACCACCTGAATTCTTGATTCATTTGACACAATCAAGAAACGTTCACCAATGTCCTTGACCTTGTTCCTGTGCGCAATAGATGCAAGTGGTGATATATGGTGATATAATGTTGAATATGAATGTTGAAGTAGCTGTGTCCTTTTGTTTAGCATTAAATGTTGATTAACACACAACTTATCAGCAATACATAATCAGAATAAATATATTTTATTGTAGCACATTAATTATCAATCAGGCTTAAAAAGAATATGAAACTCATGAAACTTATGAAACTCAAACAAATATCAAAATATCTCAAATATACACACATTGAGAACTAATTATTTACTATTAATATTCAAAACACTTATAAAATCAGTGTTATTGCATAGATAGAGCGAACTGGAGAATGAGTACTGCAGCCGTATGGACCATGGGGCCTGGAGAGATAGGTAGGTAGGTAGTTGGTGATGTAACAGAACATTGCATGATCTTAAGAAGTCTTCATGGAGAACAGTGAACTGGAGAATGAACACTGCAGCCTTATGGACCATGGGGCCTGAAGAGATAGGTAGGTAGGTAGTGGGTGATGTAACAGAACATTGCATGATCTTAAGAAGTCTTCATAGAGAACAG
The DNA here is from genome assembly GCA_033239005.1 of Lamellibrachia satsuma. Classification (NCBI taxonomy): domain Eukaryota; kingdom Metazoa; phylum Annelida; class Polychaeta; order Sabellida; family Siboglinidae; genus Lamellibrachia; species Lamellibrachia satsuma. Next base: position 233,188 of record BSQZ01000180.1, on the reverse strand, counting down.
TGAACTAGAGAATGAACACTGCAGCCTTATGGACCATGGGGCCTGAAGAGATAGGTAGGTAGGTAGTGGGTGATGTAACAGAACATTGCATGATCTTAAGAAGTCTTCATGGAGAACAGTGAACTGGAGAGTGAACACTGCAGCCTTATGGACCATGGGGCCTGAAGAAATAGGTAGGTAGGTAGTGGGTGATGTAACAGAACATTGCATGATCTTAAGAAGTCTTCATGGAGAACAGTGAACTGGAGAATGAGCACTGCAGCCGTATGGACCATGGGGTCTGAAGAGATAGGTAGGTAGGTAGTTGGTGATGTAACAGAACATTGCATGATCTTAAGAAGTCTTCATAGGGAACAGTGAACTGGAGAATGAACACTGCAGCCTTATGGACCATGGGGCCTGAAGAGATAGGTAGGTAGGTAGTGGGTGATGTAACAGAACATTGTATGATCTTAAGAAGTCTTCATGGGGAACAGTGAACTAGAGAATGAACACTGCAGCCTTATGGACCATGGGGCTTGAAGAGATAGGTAGGTAGGTAGGTAGGTAGTTGGTGATGTAACAGAACATTGCATGATCTTAAGAAGTCTTCATGGAGAACATTGAACTGGAGAATGAACACTGCAGCCGTATGGACCATGGGCCCTGAAGAGATAGGTAGGTAGGTAGTTGGTGATGGAACAGAACATTGCATGATCTTAAGAAGTCTTCATGGAGAACAGTGAACTGGAGAATGAACACTGCAGCCTTATGGACCATGGGGTCTGAAGAGATAGGTAGGTAGGTAGTTGGTGATGTAACAGAACATTGCATGATCTTAAGAAGTCTTCATGGAGAACAGTGAACTGGAGAATGAACACTGCAGCCGTATGGACCATGGGGCCTGAAGAGATAGGTAGGTAGGTAGTTGGTGATGGAACAGAACATTGCATGATCTTAAGAAGTCTTCATGGAGAACAGTGAACTGGAGAATGAACACTGCAGCCTTATGGACCATGGGGCCTGAAGAGATAGGTAGGTAGGTAGTTGGTGATGTAACAGAACATTGCATGATCTTAAGAAGTCTTCATGGAGAACAGTGAACTGGAGAATGAACACTGCAGCCTTATGGACCATGGGGCCTGAAGAGATAGGTAGGTAGGTAGTTAGTAATGTAACAGAACATTGCATGATCTTAAGAAGTCTTCATGGAGAACAGTGAACTAATGATGTTTCTTTGCTGTATAGGTCCAGAGGGCCACCAAGAGTATGACTTGCCAGATGCCTACAAAACACAGTCTCCACATGTCAAGCTTCTCATCAACAATCACAAGTAATGAATATGACTTAAAGTTATGACATAAATATCTATAGTGTCACTATCATGTTGACCAGTGGGGGAGTCTGGAGTAGGCTTCTTGTGCCTTACGATTCATCTCTGACAATCTTATGATGTATAAATGATCTCCCATCATCATCTCATGACAGTGTTTGATGACCTGTCAGGCTATGCTTGTATTCATCTCTGACAATCTTATGATGTATAAATGATCTCCCATCATCATCTGATGACAGTGTTTGATGACCTGTCAGGCGATGTTTGTATTCATCTGTTGTTGCTGCATTGTGGTTGTATGTGTTGGATCTAAATTGTAGTACTTTTAGTATTAAATTTCTAATTACATTTTAACCTGTGATAACCCAGCTCTGAATAGGCACCTCTGTTATCCAGTACTTAGACGCATACATTATTTATTCACCGATTTGTCAAATGTCTATCTGTCATCCTGTCTGTCTACCTGTCACCATATCACTCTGTCTGTCACCCTGTCCGTCTGCCTGTTATTTCAGGCAGTGTAGGTACCGTCAGTTGCTGCAGACGTTCACTCCACTCCAACAGTCACAGCAGCAGCCACTGGTTGCCATGACAACAGCTGATTCACTGGTTGCTGAAACTCCTGCTTCAGTTCCACGAGACACAAGTGAGAATTGTTTTATAACATTACAATTTGCTGTTATCATACCAGTGGAGTTTTATAACCTTACAACTCACTGTTATCAGACCAGTGGTGTTTTATAACATTACAACACACTGTTATCAGACCAGTGGTGTTTTATAACATTACAACACACTGTTATCAGACCAGTGGTGTTTTATAACATTACAACACACTGTTATCAGACCAGTGGTGTTTTATAACATTACAACACACTGTTATCAGACCAGTGGTGTTTTATAACCTTACAACAAACTGTTATCAGACCAGTGGTGTTTTATAACATAACTCACTGTTATCAGACCAGTGGTGTTTTATAACCTTACAACTCACTGTTATCAGTGTTTCAAAAATTGATGGTGTTTTCAAAATATGTTAATTTAGATGTAACCCCCCACTACAAAAAATACAGTTCTCACCCGTATACAAGTGTTCTTGATTACAATTCATAATGATACATAAATACAACACATTTTATTTATTAGCTTTTTTAAGCCATTTGCAGTACTACATTTCTGGCCAGTCAATTATCTTTAAATATTGAGTCTGTTTAGTTTTCAGTAAAATCAAGTAAAGAAAGGCAACCTCACTTTTCACCTAGAAAACCTGAATCAGAATTATATTTGGCTGGCACTGACATGTCTAAACATCACATCAAAAACAAGTGACAGTACAACACTGTATTGTATTATCAGGTGTGTCAATGGCTGGCACTGACATGTCAAAACATCACATCAAAAACAAGTGACAGTACAACACTGTATTGTATTATCAGGTGTGTCATTGGCTAGTACTGACATGTCAAAACATCACATCAAAAACAAGTGACAGTACAACGCTGTATTGTATTATCAGGTGTGTCATTGGCTGGCATTGACATGTCAAAACACCACATCAAAAATAAGTTACAATACAACACTGTATTGTATTATCAGGTGTGTCATTGGCTGGCACTGACATGTCAAAACACCACATCAAAAATAAGTTACAATACAACGCTGTATTGTATTATCAGGTGTGTCATTGGCTGGCACTGACATGTCAAAACATCACATCAAAAACAAGTGACAGTACAACACTGTATTGTATTATCAGGTGTGTCATTGGCTGCCACTGACATGTCAAAACATCACATCAAAAACAAGTGACAGTACAACACTGTATTGTATTATCAGGTGTGTCATTGGCTGGCACTGACAAGTCAAAACATCACATCAAAAACAAGTGACACTATAACACTGTATTGTATTATCAGGTGTGCCATTAGCTGGCACTGACATGTCAAAACACCACATAAAAAACAAGTGACAGTACAACACTGTATTGTATTATCAGGTGTGTCATTGGCTAGCACTGACATGTCAAAACATCACATCAAAAACAAGTGACAGTACAACACTGTATTGTATTATCAGGTGTGTCATTGGCTGGCACTGACATGTCAAAACATCACATCAAAAACAAGTGACAGTACAACACTGTATTGTATTATCAGGTGTGTCATTGGCTGGCACTGACATGTCAAAACATCACATCAAAAACAAGTGACAGTACAACACTGTATTGTATTATCAGGTGTGTCATTGGCTGGCACTGACATGTCAAAACATCACATCAAAAACAAGTGACAGTACAACACTGTATTGTATTATCAGGTGTGTCATTGGCTGGCACTGACAAGTCGAAACATCACATAAAAAACAAGTGACACTACAACACTGTATTGTATTATCAGGTGTGTCATTGGCTGGCACTGACATGTCAAAACATCACATCAAAAACAAATGACAGTACAACACTGTATTGTATTATCAGGTGTGTCATTGGCTGGCACTGACATGATGTCAAAACATCACATCAAAAACAAGTGACAGTACAACACTGTATTGTATTATCAGGTGTGTCATTGGCTGACACTGACATGTCAAAACATCACATCAAAAACAAGTGACAATACAACACTGTATTGTATTATCAGGTGTGTCATTGGCTGGCACTGACATGTCAAAACATCACATCACAAATTTTAAATATTGTAAGATGTCTGCAAAGAAATACCACATAATTTTACACTGGGGTAATCTTTGTGCTACAACATTCCTTTGCGAGAAACACCTTCAACATCAGCAAAGCCTGTATCTTGTCTTTATAGATTTAAAGAAGGCCTTTGATAAGGTATGGCATGCGGCCCTATGGGCAACCATGAGGAAGTACAACATTGGCTCCAAGCTTGTCCGAACCATTGAACACCTATATGACAATGCCACCAGTGCAGTAATCTTCAACAGCAGCATAGGAGACTGGTTTCGAACAACAGTCGGAGTTCGACAAGGATGCCTACTATCACCAATGCTCTTCAACATTTTTCTGGAAAGGATCATGACTGATGCTTTCGAAAACCATCAAGGCACTGTCAGCATTGGAGGCAGGACAATCACCAACCTTCGTTTTGTTGATGACATCGACGGCTTAGCAGGAGATGAACAAGAACTAGTCAATTTAGTGGAGCGCCTTGAGAAAACATCTACATCATACGGCATGGAGATCAATGCCGAAAAGACCAAACTGATGACAAACAACACACAAGGCATCAGACAGAGACTTGTGACAGTAACAAGCTTCAGGTACTTGGGATCAATTATCACAGATGAGGGTTCCAAACCAGAGATACTTGCCAGGATTGCACAGACAACAGCAGCACTAACAAGGTTGAAACCCTTATGGAACGACAGAAACATCACAGTCAGTTCGAAGATAAGGCTGATGCGCTCCCTTGTCATGTCCATCTTTCTGTACACTTATGAAACATGGACCCTCTCAGCAGATCTACAGAAGAGGATACAAGCCATGGAAATGAGATGCTTTCGGAAGATCTTGCGCATATCATACAAAGACCATGTTACTAACGAAGCTGTCCGCAACAAGATCAAACAAGTCATCGCACCATATGATGACCTTCTTACAACAGTTAAGAAGCGTAAACTGAAGTGGTATGGTCATGTATCACGATCATCTGGCCTTGCAAAGATTATCTTGCAAGGTACCGTAAGAGGGGGAGACGAAGAGGTAGACAGAAGAAGAGGTGGGAAGACAACATAAAAGAGTGGACAGGAATGGAGTTCGCTGACTCCCAGAGGCCTGTCGAGAACAGGGAAACGTGGAGAGAGCTGGTTAGAAAGTCATCAATGATGCCCCAACGATCCTTACAGGTTATAGGAAAGTGAAGTGAAGTGAAGTGATTCCTGGTTGTAATGACAGTCAACAGACTGCACTGTTTAAATGTACACACAAACTAGAGACAAACTAAACCATTGATACTAGGGTAATCTTTGTGCTACAACATACCTGGTTGCAATGACAGTCAACAGGCTGCACTGTTTAAATGTACACACAAACTAGAGACAAACTAAACCATTGATACTGGGGTAATCTTTGTGCTACAACATTCCTGGTTGCAATGACAGTCAACAGACTGCACTGTTTAAATGTACACACAAACTAGAGACAAACTAAACCATTGATTCTGGGGTAATCTTTGTGCTACAACATTCCTGGTTGCAATGACAGTCAACAGACAGCACTGTTTAAATGTACACACAAACTAGAGACAAACTAAACCATTGATTCTGGGGTAATCTTTGTGCTACAACATTCCTGGTTGCAATGATAGTCAACAGACTGCACTGTTTAAATGTACACACAAACTAGAGACAAACTAAACCATTAATACTGGGGTAATCTTTGTGCTACAACATTCCTGGTTGCAATGACAGTCAACAGACTGCACTGTTTAAATGTACACACAAACTAGAGACAAACTAAACCATTGATTCTGGGGTAATCTTTGTGCTACAACATTTCTGGTTGCAATGATAGTCAACAGACTGCACTGTTTAAATGTACACACAAACTAGAGACAAACTAAACCATTAATACTGGGGTAATCTTTGTGCTACAACATTCCTGGTTGCAATGACAGTCAATAGACTGCACTGTTTAAATGTACACACAAACTAGAGATAAACTAAACCATTGATACTGGGGTAATCTTTGTGCTACAACATTCCTGGTTGCAATGACAGTCAACAGACTGCACTGTTTAAATGTACACACAAACTAGAGACAAACTAAACCATTGATTCTGGGGTAATCTTTGTGCTACAACATTCCTGGTTGCAATGACAGTCAACATACTGCACTGTTTAAATGTACACACAAACTAGAGATAAACTAAACCATTGATACTGGGGTAATCTTTGTGCTACAACATACCTGGTTGCAATGACAGTCAACAGACTGCACTGTTTAAATGTACACACAAAGTAGAGACAAACTAAACCATTGATACTGGGGTAATCTTTGTGCTACAACATTCCTGGTTGCAATGACAGTCAACAGACTGCACTGTTTAAATGTACACACAAACTAGAGACAAACTAAACCATTGATACTGGGGTAATCTTTGTGCTACAACATACCTGGTTGCAATGACAGTCAACAGACTGCACTGTTTAAATGTACACACAAAGTAGAGACAAACTAAACCATTGATACTGGGGTAATCTTTGTGCTACAACATTCCTGGTTGCAATGACAGTCAACAGACTGCACTGTTTAAATGTACACACAAACTAGAGACAAACTAAACCATTGATACTGGGGTAATCTTTGTGCTACAACATTCCTGGTTGCAATGACAGTCAACAGACAGCACTGTTTAAATGTACACACAAACTAGAGACAAACTAAACCATTGATTCTGGGGTAATCTTTGTGCTACAACATTCCTGGTTGCAATGACAGTCAACAGACGGCACTGTTTAAATGTACACACAAACTAGAGACAAACTAAACCATTGATACTGGGGTAATCTTTGTGCTACAACATACCTGGTTGCAATGACAGTCAACAGACTGCACTGTTTAAATGTACACACAAAGTAGAGACAAACTAAACCATTGATACTGGGGTAATCTTTGTGCTACAACATTCCTGGTTGCAATGACAGTCAACAGACTGCACTGTTTAAATGTACACACAAAGTAGAGACAAACTAAACCATTGATACTGGGGTAATCTTTGTGTTACAACATTCCTGGTTGCAATGACAGTCAACAGACAGCACTGTTTAAATGTACACACAAACTAGAGACAAACTAAACCATTGATACTGGGGTAATCTTTGTGCTACAACATTCCTGGTTGCAATGACAGTCAACAGACAGCACTGTTTAAATGTACACACAAACTAGAGACAAACTAAACCATTGATTCTGGGGTAATCTTTGTGCTACAACATTCCTGGTTGCAATGACAGTCAACAGACTGCACTGTTTAAATGTACACACAAAGTAGAGACAAACTAAACCATTGATACTGGGGTAATCTTTGTGTTACAACATTCCTGGTTGCAATTACAGTCAACAGACAGCACTGTTTAAATGTACACACAAACTAGAGACAAACTAAACCATTGATACTGGGGTAATCTTTGTGCTACAACATTCCTGGTTGCAATGACAGTCAACAGACAGCACTGTTTAAATGTACACACAAACTAGAGACAAACTAAACCATTGATTCTGGGGTAATCTTTGTGCTACAACATTCCTGGTTGCAATGACAGTCAACAGGCTACACTGTTTAAATGTACACACAAAGTAGAGACAAACTAAACCATTGATACTGCCTAATAAAGCAGGCTTCTTATTCTAACTCGCAATGAAATGGTTAAAAGAAAACAAACGTCACACCCTATTTACCATCCTATGTGAGAATTAGTCCAATCTACATTGACCAACAATGCTAATTCATAACCTCTAGTTCTACTTCACGTGAACACGGAGAAGACATTGTGTAACTTCAAGTATGGCAGCATCGCCACACTGCCCCCTACTGGTAAGAACATTTGTTAATGTTGTAATTTCATTAGAAATGTCATAAGCATTGGTGACAAAAAATATTGTTCTGCAGTCCTAAGTGGACTATCAAAAAGAATACATTTTCTGTTGTTGTTGCAAATATAAATGTGATCTAGACTGTGCATAACTTCTTTTGTTTCTGTGGACTTTATTAATAACCATTATATGCCACTGGTTTTTACTTTGTTTGTGTAATGGTGGCGCGCAGTGGTTAGATCATCAGACATTCACTTGAAAGATTCCAGGTCTGAATCCTAGGGTAAATTGTTTTCTCCATGTTGCTCCAGTTCTCTCAGCTGTATAAAGAAGTGCCTGGCTATAGACAGTGGGGGATATTAATGAATGAGTAGTCTTTGTGTAGTAATTGCAGTGTGGCTGAACACTTTCCAGTTCACTCAGCTGTAAAAAGGAGTACCTGGCTATAGACAGTGGTGGATATTAATGAATGAGTAGTCTTTGTGTAGTAATTGCAGTGTGGCTGAAAGCTTTCCAGTTCACTCGGCTGTATAAAGAAGTACCTGGCTATAGACAGTGGTGGATATTAATGAATGAGTAGTCTTTGTGTAGTAATTGCAGCATGGTTGAAAGCTTTCCAGTTCACTCGGCTGTATAAAGAAGTACCAGGCTATAAACAGTGGTGGATATTAATGAATGAGTAGTCTTTGTGTAGTAATTGCAGCATGGTTGAAAGCTTTCCAGTTCACTCGGCTGTATAAAGAAGTACCAGGCTATAAACAGTGGTGGATATTAATGAATGAGTAGTCTTTGTGTAGTAATTGCAGCATGGTTGAAAGCTTTCCAGTTCACTCGGCTGTATAAAGAAGTACCAGGCTATAAACAGTGGTGGATATTAATGAATGAGTAGTCTTTGTGTAGTAATTGCAGCATGGCTGAAAGCTTTCCAGTTCACTCGGCTGTATAAAGAAGTACCTGGCTGTAGACAGTGGTGGATATTAATGAATGAGTAGTCTTTGTGTAATAATTGCAGCGCTCTGAACAGTCCTGCATATTGGATACCGTGCAATATAAGAACTAACCTTTACCTTTCCTCAGCCCTGTTTCCCTGGTGTGGGCTGCTGCTTGATCCCTGCTCCGTGGAAGTGAAACCAGACTACACCCGAGCCCTGACACAAGGTACGGGATATGGTGTCACAATGTCAATGTCTGAAGGTATAGAGTTTATATTAGTGGCAAAGCTCCACAGTGTTGACGTAATACAACTATACAGGGAATGTCAAAGTTCCAGTGTTGATGTAATACAACTACACAGGGAATGTCAAAGCTCCACAGTGTTGAAGTAATACAACTATACAGGGAATGTCAAACGGGCAAAACATGATTGGTTTAGTTTGTGACAAGTGTAAATTTAACATAATTATTTGTGAACAAATCCTAAAAACGTATCAGTTGTCATTTTCAGAATAAGCCGTAATTGTCAGACATGAATTGGTTTGATATATGAAATGTTTATCCACAAAGCACATCAATTGAATTAAGAGTTGTTTTGTGCTGCCGTCAAGTTGATGGTTGTGGAGGTAAGGGTTTTGTGCTGCCGTCAAGTTGATAGTGGTGGAGGTAAGTGTTTTGTGCTGCCGTCAAGTTGATAGTGTTGGAGGTGTTTTGTGCTGCCATCAAGTTGATAGTGGTGGAGGTGTTTTGTGCTGCCATCAAGTTGATAGTGGTGGAGGTAAGTGTTTTGTGCTGCCATCAAGTTGATAGTGGTGGAGGTAAGTGTTTTGTGCTGCCGTCAAGTTGATAGTGGTGGAGGTAAGTGTTTTGTGCTGCCATCAAGTTGATAGTGGTGGAGGTAAGTGTTTTGTGCTGCCATCAAGTTGATAGTGGTGGAGGTAAGTGTTTTGTGCTGCCATCAAATTGATAGTGGTGGAGGTAAGTGTTTTGTGCTGCCATCAAGATGATAGTGGTGATACTTGCCTGGTAACACATACCTGGTGACACTTACCTGGTGACATATACCTGGTGACGTTTACCTGGAAAGGGGCCATTCACAATTGTTGACATTTATCAATTCGTACAAAGTGTACTAATTCTCGGTCTCCTCTCCCTGAATAAGTACTTTAAAATGTTAATCATTTTCCAGATTGAAAATGTCAAACATTGATGTAACAATGTTATGACATAGTACATGTGTAGGACATACACTAATAACCGTAAGAATAAAGTTGTTATTTTACAAACATTTATCTTCAATAATAATTATTTTACACAAAGTTGTTAATGTCCAAAATGTTGGATTGTATTACGGCGCTGCACAGTGAAAGATTATGCAGTTCAAAACAACTAGTTCTGTAACAGTTCACCACGTGGCACTGCAAGATACAACAGTGCCAGGTCATATTACTTATGTGACTGACATGTATTTAAATTAATGCCCTTGAACCAACATATTCCTTCACGTGGCAGTTATGTTCAAATGCATCGTGGGCAAGTTTCCCCCCAACCAAGGTGTGCAAAAAAAAACTTATTCTTTGGTAAGAGACAATCATGCAATTATAATATAAGTTCATAAATCTGGAAATATTTATATTTTGACATACTTGCTGGTCTTTTTGTCAAAGTAAATCTAGCTTAATGTTGATTTTTACAACAAGTACAGTTAATTAAACTGCCACATTATTTGTTTAAAGATATAAAGAGAACATTGAGGAAAGAACATAATATACCATTTCACTGTGGATGTGGATAGCAACTTTGGAATTGTAGAACTAACACTAGGAATATGCACATTTTTAGCTTAAATTACACACCAATATTTTCAAACTTGCTAGTTCTTATTACGTGTATTACGATGCCGGAAGTGACGTCAACATGCAAAACCAGTGGGGTCACGCGCCCCGCATGGAGGCCGTCTGCTACAAAGACGCGGCGTCGCGTCTCCTCGTGGCTCAGTGTGACGTCAACCTACGCGAGTACAAGGGCGGTGATACGGCGCTGCACGTATCCGTGCGCAAGAACTACACGACGATCACGGAGCGACTGCTGCAGACGGACCACGTGCAACAGGTGTATAACTACCAGGGCGAACTAGCTCTCTATGACGCCGTTGTCAACCAGAAGATGGACGCCATCAAGCTGTTCATGCTCTACAACTACGACCTGTGCACGCCCATCAAGCTGGAGTACGACGGCGCGGGCGGCCAGACGCTCATCCGGGTCGCCCTCGAACGCGGACACTTCGAGCTAATGCGCATGCTCGCACTTGTTGGCTACGTCATCAGTTGTCACCCGATCACGTGACGACTGTACAACGCTTCCTGTCCGACGTACACGGGGCGCGGACATTGAAACAGATGAGTCGGCTATCGATCCGACAGCAAGTTGGCTTTGGTATTCACCGCAAGTGTGCCGCATTGCCTCTACCGCGCACACTCGGAGACTACATCCTCCTCACAAACATTCTATGAGACCCGGCTGTTTGCCGGGTTTCTGACGTCATGTGTCGCGCACACTCCCGCGCCCTTGTAGGTCAACAGTCGTGACTCACCGATGATAGTTGTGGTATTCTTCGCTTTGTCTTACCTCACAATTACATCCAATGTACTACTGAAAATTTACCTGCAAATAGTTTCCACCTTGCTGTGTCTCTTCCCCCCCAAAAAAATTACTAAAATAAACCTCCATTTGTTCTGAACGAAGGTTGGAGATGGTTAACATATTTGTCCATATGAACAAGTCTAAGTTATTACTTTCAACGAATTGGAACCTAAATATATATTCGTAGCAGTTTAACATCACCAGTTGTAATGCTGATTCTAATCAATAGTGATATTGATTCTAATCACCATTAGTAATGTGTGATCAGTTTATGTTGATCTAATAACCAAACATGTGATGTTGGTGATGTATTGCATTTAGTAATTTGCATTCTTGTATTTGGATTTCAACAATTTCAATTGTGTGATCAGAATGCATTCATATATGATAATTATTAATTTATGATCGTATTGCACATCCGCACATAGAATTTTTTTTTTATAAGTAATCAACATGTAATAATTGTATATATTATACATGTATTGCACATTTTTATTCCTTTTTTATAATGGTATGCCCCATGAAGACAATCAAGATAAATGTATGAACATGTCTTATTTTGGTCACCTGCTGCTTGTATATGTAAGGAACATAGATTTGAAACTGCTGGGATGATATTGCTTTGTCATTGGCTAGATTTTAAACGTGGCATTATTTTGGAAGTGGATTAATATGGTTGACATTACACAAGTGATCGGCACGTGATCGACACGTGATCGACAACTGTACAACAGCTAAATATGTGTTGCAGTATTATAAACCAGCACACTAGTGTTGTTGGTAAGCAGACTCCGATAGCAACGCCCTGTTAACTTGTGACGTCACTGCACGGGTATAAGTGGACAATTAACTTGTTCATGTGACGCTCAAGCAATGGTACTCCGCGTGTCCGCCAATCTATAATTGATGGCCTTGAAACAAATGGAAGATGACCCGAATGAGTGGGAGCAAGACACTGCGGCGTTGCAATGCCAGTGGTCTTTTATTATGCACTTTCGGCGACGCGTAAATCATCGAGTCTAGCGAGTCGGCCGATACGGACGATAGAACCGCTGCACAATTAATTTGCCTGGTCAGGAAACATAAACCCACACAATTCACTCGCGCACGCACGCACGCACGCACTCGGGGCGCGCACACTTCGGACGCTTACGATTAATCTGTTTATGACGAATTGTGTTCTATTCATTTCATAGTTGTACTGGTAAACGTCTTGAGGTCGCGTGTTACGACATTATTTACTTGAAACAAATTTAATTTAAACCAAAAATGTCCGTTTGTATACATAAACGACTGCAGCGTAGGAATACACCAGCATCACGTGGAAGACGCGTGTTTCTTCCAACATGTTATGATCATGCGTTGTGCAGCGATTACAACGATTATTTTAACACAATTGTTACATAGCATGACATGTGGTAATGCCATGATATGAATGAGTATGAAATTATTAAGTTATATATGTTGAGTTAATATTGCTTAACTGTAACTTTTTTTCAGACATCTTCCCAAAAATCCCAGGCTGATTTTTCAAAACCGTGAGAACAGGGCTGGAACTGAAGGTGTTTAGCAGAGTAGGAATATGCAGTAATCATGCCTAATGTACAGTTGAAGACCGCAAGCGTACTCTGGATGTAGTTAGGTATGCATTATTCTACCCAGCCACCGAGATAAACGTTAGCAAGCTGTGATTGCATATTCATGTTTTGTGTTCGACATTTATATACAAACCCACGTCTTTGAACAATCGTTTTACATGTGGGCTCTTGATTTTAAATTTCGATGTATCATGGAATTGCTTTAATTAAAGATTGCTTTGCTACCAATGGTTGCTGGTTTTCATTCTCGATATATATATATATATATATATATATATATATATATATATATATATATATATATATATATATATATATATATATATATATATATATATATATATATGGCATGCAGTAAATAATGGCGCATAACTGAAGCCAGCTTGTAACATCATTGAAGCCAAAAATACGCCACTCACCGACAGCGCATTTATCGCGTCAGTTTTTCGGTAGATGGCAGCACAATACGGGTTTAGCCAGGTTTTGTCATCTGCCAAATGTGTTAAGTTATAATATATTAGTGGAAGACCTACTCGATACGCACGCATGCACTATCTCACACATACGCACACACACACACACACACACACACACACACACACAACACAACACAACACAGACCTCAACGTTAGTTTAACCATAATTACGTAATAATGTAAAAAAAACGTCCAAAGCCGGTCTCCAGACGACGAAATGTTAATAAGAACAGGGTAATGTGGAATTAAAATATAAATTACACGACAATAATGTGCATAGTTTGCCATTGCATTAATTATTTATCAGTATATTGCATTGGAGATAGCCACCATCTTGGAATTAGACGTCTACAAGGCAAAACATCGTGTCAACAAATCCTGACTTTTAATCAATGTCCACACAATGTGTAAATATGGCACTTAATATCGTCAATGTAATTACCATGTATAACCATTTATAAAATAAGCCTTGCCTGTAGTCCCTCAAGCCACGTATACGTTCACCGGTGCGGTGCTACTGTCAAATAAAAAAGACAAGACATTATATGTAACAGCACCCCGCATGTGCCGTTCAGGGGGCGAGCCTCTCGAAGTACCACCCGTTGTCACCCACATGGGTGACGTTGTTGTCGATGGTTTCTCCAGGTGCTGGCCTGCGGAAGACAAACCGATCAGGGAACGTTGCGGCGTGGCCTTGCCAGAACTCAACGTGGTCAGGCTTCAGAATAAAGCCACCCCTAAAACAAAGCATGTGATTACCTTGTGGTTTAGTGGGAAGACTGGGCAAAGGGGGATGTAAGAATGGCATAAGAGGATGACAGGTGGAGGAAGAGGGCTGCTAACAGCTGGGGCGGTGCACCAGGACATGAACTAGCCTCACCCCTCCTTAAAGAGAGCGATGCGGAAGAAAACGTTATGATTCACTTTTCATTACCAACTGAATGCGTGGTTGTTGATAAAGTCCGCCATACACGCACCGACGTTTAGTCGCCGACAGTTTGTCTGCCGACAAAAAGTTGGCAACTACCCATCGGCCGACCGATTTTTCAGATGCCAAATGTCCACAAAAGGTGTCACCAACTGTTGGTGGAGAACATACATATAACGGCTACACTTGAGTTGTCAACTGTTGGTGGATAACATACATATAATGGCTACACTTGAGTTGCGAACTGAAAAAGTAGTCACCAACATGTTGACAACTGAAGAATCGGTGTGTGTCTGGCGGGCTTTATGTACAGAGCCTAGCAGCAGGAAGTGTGCATATGAAGCTCGTGCCAACTTCTCTCTGCTTTTTTCTCCAATGTTAGCCTGCCTTGAACACCACACGGCTGCATTCGATGGATACATTGTCAAATGGACAATGCACATACAATTATATCCAGCTAAATTGCCACCTCAAATATCGACCTACAGCCTTGTCCATAGACACATTGCAGTTGTCTGAACTACGAGCGGGCACGTGACAAAATGTGTGCGTTCCCTGGTGGTGATTTGCGATCGAGACCAGTACGAATGAGACAATGCGAAACAAATACACTTACCAAGACTGGTTTCGGAATGGGGATCGATTCGTCTTCATACTCCTTCATTGCTGCTCCAAAGTCGGCTCCGAGTGCCTGAAGGTAAATAATATAAATATAAGATTTATGTTAGCTTCCAGTATTTCTGCATTGACACTTCAACCACTATAAGTTGGTAATTCAATGTTATACTTTTACTATGAACAAGAAAAATATGTACTTTATGATGACGTTTCCATAAATCCGTATAAAAGAGAGACTATGGCCCAGAGCAAGAGCGAGAATGTTGAGGCGAGTATTATTATACTACCAATCACCATGGAAATAAAGAAAAACAATACAACAACATTTGCAAAGGGTCGTATTATAACGTAACATGGACTGCTCGACCAATAGCAGAGTGAATAGTGAGATAGCAGTAGTGAGCGAGTGAGGCAGGGAGTGGGAGGCTGGTCTTAACAATTGGTGGGAGGTGGGAAGTTGGCATCAAAAATAAATGAGAGGTGGGATTAGTGGGAGATGGAGAATGGCTCCACAAACAAGCGCGAGATTGAGAGGGAGAGAGGTTGAAATCCTTGCCACACGCCCTCAGTATTAGGTGATACGACATTAAACATCACTGGGTACAGTAATGCCGTGGGAATATCAACAGTTGCAGTGACCATTACATTACATTACGAGCTGCAATTAACTGTACAATTGTACACATTACTCTCACCTGTAGGTCCGAAATGGGTCTGCTCTGCGTACACATTACTCTCACCTGTAGGTCCGGAATGGGTCTGCTCTGCGTACACATTACTCTCACCTGTAGGTCCGGAATGGGTCTGCTCTGTGTACACATTACTCTCACCTGTAGGTCCGGAATGGGTCTGCTCTGCGTACACATTACTCTCACCTGTAGGTCCGGAATGGGTCTGCTCTGTGTACACATTACTCTCACCTGTAGGTCCGGAATGGGTCTGCTCTGCGTACACATTACTCTCACCTGTAGGTCCGGAATGGGTCTGCTCTGTTTACACATTACTCTCACCTGTAGGTCCGGAAAGGGTCTGTTCTGTGTACAAATTACTCTCACCTGTTGGTCCGGAATGGGTCTGCTCTGTGTACACATTACTCTCACCTGTAGGTCCGGAATGGGTCTGCTCTGCGTACACATTACTCTCACCTGTAGGTCCGGAATGGGTCTGCTCTGCGTACACATTACTCTCACCTGTAGGTCCGGAATGGGTCTGCTCTGCGTACACATTACTCTCACCTGTAGGTCCGGAATGGGTCTACTCTGCGTACACATTACTCTCACCTGTAGGTCCGGAATGGGTCTGCTCTGTGGACACATTACTCTCACCTGTAGGTCCGGAATGGGTCTGCTCTGTGTACACATTACTCTCACCTGTAGGTCCGGAATGGGTCTGCTCTGTGTATACATTACTCTCACCTGTAGGTCCGGAATGGGTCTGCTCTGTGTACACATTACTCTCACCTGTAGGTCCGGAATGGGTCTGCTCTGTGTACACATTACTCTCACCTGTAGGTCCGGAATGGGTCTGCTCTGTGTACACATTACTCTCACCTGTAGGTCCGGAATGGGTCTGCTCTGTGTACACATTACTCTCACCTGTAGGTCCGGAATGGGTCTGCTCTGTGTACACATTACTCTCACCTGTTGGTCCGGCATGGGTCTGCTCTGTGTACACATTACTCTCACCTGTAGGTCCGGAATGGGTCTGCTCTGCGTACACATTACTCTCACCTGTAGGTCCGGAATGGGTCTGCTCTGTGTACACATTACTCTCACCTGTAGGTCCGGAATTGGTCTGCTCTGTGTACACATTACTCTCACCTGTTGGTCCGGAATGGGTCTGCTCTGTTTACACATTACTATCACCTGTAGGTCCGGAATGGGTCTGCTCTGCGTACACATTACTCTCACCTGTAGGTCCGGAATGGGTCTGCTCTGTGTACACATTACTCTCACCTGTAGGTCCGGAATGGGTCTGCTCTGTGTACACATTACTCTCACCTGTAGGTCCGGAATGGGTCTGCTCTGCGTACACATTACTCTCACCTGTAGGTCCGGAATGGGTCTGCTCTGCGTACACATTACTCTCACCTGTAGGTCCGGAATGGGTCTACTCTGTGTACACATTACTCTCACCTGTAGGTCCGGAATGGGTCTGCTCTGTGGACACATTACTATCACCTGTAGGTCCGGAATGGGTCTGCTCTGTGTACACATTACTCTCACCTGTAGGTCCGGAATGGGTCTGCTCTGTGTACACATTACTCTCACCTGTAGGTCCGGAATGGGTCTGCTCTGTGTACACATTACTCTCACCTGTAGGTCCGGAATGGGTCTGCTCTGTGTACACATTACTCTCACCTGTAGGTCCGGAATGGGTCTGCTCTGCGTACACATTACTCTCACCTGTAGGTCCGGAATGGGTCTGCTCTGTGTACACATTACTCTCACCTGTAGGTCCGGCATGGGTATGTTCTGTGTACACATTACTCTCACCTGTAGGTCCGGAATGGGTCTGCTCTGTGTACACATTACTTTCACCTGTAGGTCTGGAATGGGTCTGCTCTGGGTACACATTACTATCACCTGTTGGTCCGGAATGGGTCTGCTCTGTGTACACATTACTCTCACCTGTAGGTCCGGAATGGGTCTGCTCTGCGTACACATTACTCTCACCTGTAGGTCCGGAATGGGTCTGCTCTGTGTACACATTACTCTCACCTGTAGGTCCGGAATGGGTCTGCTCTGTGTACACATTACTCTCACCTGTAGGTCCGGAATGGGTCTGCTCTGTGTACACATTACTCTCACCTGTAGGTCCGGAATGGGTCTGCTCTGTGTACACATTACTCTCACCTGTAGGTCCGGAATGGGTCTGCTCTGTGTACACATTACTCTCACCTGTAGGTCCGGAATGGGTCTGCTCTGTGTACACATTACTCTCACCTGTAGGTCCGGAATGGGTCTGCTCTGTGTACACATTACTCTCACCTGTAGGTCCGGAATGGGTCTGCTCTGTGGACTAACACAGCTAGTTAGTTGGATGTTACGCGGATGCATGTGGAAATATGTTGTGGATACTTCCTCGGACAACTTCTCCACTGATCCTTGTATCCGCACCTGGACACAACAACGGAACCACGTGATATAATTATGTTAATATCTGCTAAAGTCACAGTACCATCAATTGTTCCGTCTCATTTGCTATTCCACTTTAATTTCCAGAATGCATGGAACATCTAACGATGTTTAAAATGTGATAATCTGCATGTTACCTGACCTTTTTAATTAAGCAAGTTTACACGACGCTCTCCACAATTTTGTATTTTGACAAAGCGTCAGACGAACACATCAAATCAAATCTGAACATGTAAAAAAACAGATACAAAAAAGTGATGAAGCTTTCTCTAGTGAGAGTTCTTACTTAGCGAGTTAACCAGTCTTCGCGACCGATTAACGTGCATTACACTTCGCCCCTGACAGACCTGTTAATTCCAACACCAACTCTACTTATTCTGGAAAGCATTCAGCTAGGATGTAACTACTGCACGAAGACTATTCGATCACATTTAGGAGGGAACTCACTGGTACAGCTGATTGAGTTGAGTAAAGGTGGAGTGAATAAAATTACCTCAAATTTGAAACGGGAACTGCAAAAATAGATTATTTTTATCGCGGTCGGTGTGACTTAAACGCACTCGCCGAGCAATGCATTAAATTTAACCAGGTCAGGCAGTTGTGAGGGTTTATCGTGCAGCTACAAAGCTATTCGCAGAAATAATTCGCTGTTCTGAGAAAAAATTCTATCGCGATCGACGTGACCTATATACACCCACCGAACAATGCAGTGATTTACCCAGCCTCGATCTGTGCATTGCAACTTGGGCATAGAATGTCTACGTTGTACAAACAATCAGTAGAAACCACACCGTGATTCCACTGAACCTCTGACAAGCCTGTACCATTACCAACTCAATCTCCCTTGAATACATTCAGCCACACTGCAATTAATGCGCAAATACCACACATACCCATCACCGTCTATAGCCGAGCTTAGAAACGGCAGTAGATCGATTCGAACCCCGGCCCTCTCGTCCAACGTTCAGGCCACTAACACCGGCCCTCTCGTCCAACGTTCAGGCCACTGACCCCGGCCCTCTCGTTCAACGTTCAGGCCACTAACCCGGCCCTCTCGTCCAACGTTCAGGCCACTAACCCCGGCCCTCTCGTCCAACGTTCAGGCCACTAACCCCGGCCCTCTCGTCCAACGTTCAGGCCACTAACCCCGGCCCTCTCGTCCAACGTTCAGGCCACTAACCCCGGCCCTCTCGTCCAACGTTCAGGCCACTAACCATGACGGAGTACCGAGGTCAGACATTGTCATAGCTGTCGCGGAGCCACAACTGCGAACAACAGGTTATTTATATCACTGTCTGCGAGACCTACCCACATTCACCGAGCAATGCATATATCCTATGCAGGCAATTTAGACTTTTTTCGCGCAGCCACAAGTGCTAACGAGAAAATTATTTATTCCACGGTCTGCGTGACCTGAACATTCCCCAAGCAATGCAGGGCTTTATCCAGCCTCTGCACGTTTCACCCTACCCCGGCATCCAACGAAGGCTTACTTTGAACTACCAAACATTAGAAGCTAAGAGTTCTCTACGTGCGTATGTTTTAGCGGAATGTCGTGTGTGAAGACCTTCCACATTAGACTGAAACTGGCGATTCGATTAATAGAAGGTGAACGCATTCAAATCACAGCGTTGGTTGGTCTTACTCGTTCAGAGTGTGACACGCGTGTGCATACGTGTCAACTCTCACGCATAAGCCGTGAGACTCGAGGTGTTGTATTAAATGTCACGGTCTCACGGCAAAGGTCTAGAATGTCATGTCATATTTTCATCATCTTTAGCAATGAAACAACACAAGGGGACTTCGCGGCCTGTGGACCCTGTCTGTGAACAGTTCTCACGAGAAACCTCCTGAGACTGTGTTGTGTATTATGAGGCTGATTTGAAGACGTTGGTATTTACTGGGCGAAAGCCTCGAGACAGGAGCAGGTGCATTGCTAATTTGAAGAGACTATTAGCATTGACAGATAGGTGGTTTGTGAGAGGATTAAGAGTTGGGTCAGACAACGACAGTGGATGTCAAGACGTATAAAAACTACCATCAATAGTAGCTAATGGGACATTAATTGTAGTCTGGTTTTAAAGGTGGCATACTTAGAAAGCGAACACGGTCGAGATTAGCGACCACCGATACATCTGAAAGAAGATCACAATCTAGACTACTTTCCGTGAGCCATTATTGATAAAAAATGTATTCACGACAAACAATCTGCACTTCTTCACGCGGTACACAAATCAACCGCCTTTCAAGACATGTGGAGTTTTCGTTGACGTAATCGTATCAATGACTAGTGCGCAACACCTTAACCAGAATACGATTTCTATTTATCTTTTAGTTATTTTGGATTTATTACAAAACATAATTTTGACCAGTTTATGTTACCACTAACAAAGACACTAACTCTTAATACACTTGATAGGCATGGGAATTTTTATTTGTGTTTATAGAGCAGTCTATCTAAACCAAAAAGTTCGTCAACTGTTTGTAACCCGAAGAGAAGACGTGGATCTCTACGGGAAGCAACAACTTTGTTTCTTCAGTTTGGAGAACACCTGTCCAGAGGATCACCGGGTCGGGCCGGGCCACTTCAATCCCCTCTCAGTGACAGTTCGTAGCAGACGACAACCGCGTGTTACACAACGCGCGCTTTTTATTATTTCTTTGGCGCGCGCCGTCGGCTGTAGATAAACTATAGTCCGTAACAGCGTAATACCGGGTTTTATCGGCACTGACATCAAAACGTGCATGGCAACGCATATCTATTATCGTAGACAGCGTATGATCAGTAGCAATTACCCACATAATACAAATAACTGCTTAATTAAATATAAAATAGTAAATGGTTGTCTAGGAAGAAGATTCGTTAAATTTGAAATCGTTTTAACGGAAATGCATGTTTCGGATTAGTTTTCGTTAATTGTTGTAACTGCAGCTGAAGGTTTGCAATGATGTTGCATATAATAATAATTTCTAAACAATTCCCTAGCGTTTAACCCCTCTTGGACCCGAGATCACTAGGCGCAGCAAACCCGAAAACAACGCAGGGAGTGTACTTACCACCTTGTACAAGGCTTCCCAGTAAAACATCATACAGGCAAAGGGGTTTTCTTCCTGAAATATTCAACAACATAACACGCAAAAAATAAGCGAAGTTTCAGTCACATATAAATAAGCCTAATGGTTTAATAAAATAACAATTGTCACATCAACTGACATTAATTCATCACAGACATTGTTATGCAGCAATTGTAATTAACCCATTGATAATTTTGAGTAGTTAGTAATGTCATAATTATGAACATACACGAACATAGAAACACATCCAGTATTCACGTTTTTTTTAGCTTCAGCTCACACGGACAGTGCAACATTTCACACGGCCACGGACAAACATGTTTTAACTTTTATCAGGCGCATTACCGCGCATATATATACAACACAATAATTTCACACGGGCATGGAGGGTTTTCAGACGGGCAAATTGCCCGTGTGAAAGGCATTAAAAAAACCTGCAAATATCGATGAAAAACGATACCAAGCGACGTAACCTGACGTCATAAATCACCGGCGGGTAGAATGGACATTTATAGCGGACCCGTTAAAACGCCTCTTGCGCATTGCACTCTGGCTTTTCTGAGATCAGTCATAAAAGGTGTTTAGCACTTAGTATTAATGTTATGCTTAATATAATAAATAAACCACATTAATATCCAATAAGTACTGTGGTACAAAATAAAACACTATATATATATATATATATATATATATATATATATATATATATATATATATATATATATATATATATATATATATATATATATATATATATATATATATATATATATATATATATATATATATATATATATATATAATTAATAAGGCTATGACAGAAAATCATCGTGATGTGGGCGCTGTCATTTCGTACTTCAGGTGATGGGCGCCACCTAACATAAGTCATTGCGTTTTACTATGACGTCACGAGTCATGGTCACGTGTTTAACCAACTTTATTTCGGGTAAACAATAATATTAATAATAACGTATAACTATAAATTGTAAATAAAAATAAATAAATGAGTAGAATGGTCTTACCAGGTCACGCCCTTTGTTACTAGTGTATTTGGTGAAGAACTGGAACCTTCGTTCATTAAACCCATTCAGCAAAACCAGGCGCGTCGACGGTCGACCATCTCTGCGAAAGGAAGTTTCCAAATGCAGTGCATGTCTTACAAATATTCAATCGGTTGCACACAGAGTTAAATTATTTTTTATTACAAAATGTGCCCTATTTACCAATTATCTTCATCGTCGTCGGCGTCGTCTTCTTCTTCATAATAATCATCAGTCGTTCGTCCTTGGAATAATTGTTATGTTTAATTAACAAGCGTTGCCTGTTCTTCTTACTTCAAACTATTCTTGTTTCAAGTACTCTGGGTACTTTATCTATAGGTCAATGTACTACGATGTATATTTATATTTGTTGTATATATCATATGCCATCGCGTGATATTCGAGAATAAATCTTGTATTATGTTGTCTCGCCTTGTTTTGTTTTGTCTTGGAAGCAGACGTCCTCTGATGAGCAGATCATTGTGCATCATAGATATCCTGTCCCGCCCAGCTGCACCTCTAAGTGGTTGCCAAAACACATCTTTGGATATTGGTCGGGCGAGAGTTCTCGTGCAGTGACCAGCAAATTGCAGGCGTCACCACACAGTTGGGCTACAGGGATCATGCCTCAGTTAGACTTCCTGGTGTGTTACACGAATGTAGGGCACAGTAATTTTAGATGTTATTTAAAAAAAAAACATATCATCTTACATAACTGCATTTGAGCCAGGCACATTGGCAAGTTTGCTAGTAGAACATGTTGGCAATGTAACTGTGGATTTTTAGATGATTTCAATAGGCGGAAGGATTTTTGGCAATTTGTTCGCAACAAGGCACGTGTGCGTAGTAATTCATGCGGAAATTGGTAAAAATTGACGGGTATGGCACGTTCAGGCATTTTAAATGAGTTACAAGTATGAGACTTTGACTAAACTCGATCAGCATGTCAGTGAGATGATGGCAACGGCAGGTAAGAAGTTTCAGAATTTTTGATGGTCCCGTTTTCTTATAATCGTGCAAAACGTTAACATGGTCGCCAATGGGAAACGTAACAGGAGGCTGAACACTAATGGTGGGTCACTACACAGTTGGGCTAATGGTGGGTCACTACACAGTTGGGAGTTGGTAGGTCACCACACAGTTGGGCGTTGGTGGGTCACCACACAGTTTGGCGTTGGTGGATCACCACTCAGTTAGGCGTTGTTGGGTTCCCATACAGTTGGGCGTTGGTGGATCCCCACACAGTTGGGCGTTGGTGGGTCACCACACAGTTGGGCGTTGGTGGGTCCCCACACAGTTGGGCGTTGGTGGGTCACCACACAGTTGGGCGTTGGTGGGTCACCACACAGTTGGGCGTTGGTGGGTCACCACACAGTTGGGAGTTGGTGCGTCCCCACACAGTTGGGTGTCGGTGGGTCATCACACAGTTGGGTGTTGGTGGGTCACCACAGAGTTAGGGATTGGTGCGTCCCCACACAGTTGGGTGTTGGTGGGTCACCACACAGTTAGTGTTGGTGCGTCCCCAAACAGTTGGGCGTTGATGGTTTCCCATACAATTGGGCGTTGGTGGGTCACCACACAATTGGGCGTCTGTGGGTCACAATACAATTGGGCGTTGGACATTACGTTCCTGTCATTTGACATCAAACACGCGTTGCATATTACATTAAATAACAATATAAAAAAATCACAGAAATATCCATCTATACCTTGGGACTTAGTGCTGTCTGTCAATATCTTGATGGCTTCTTTGAATCCAACTCTCGCAATTGAAGATTACACTGGCAGTAATAGCAGCGTCTAGCGACACCTTGCCCTTGTGTTACGTCACTTCGGTACGATCGAGGAAAAGACGCTTCACGTTGTCAACAATTGGACGAAATTGTAATATTGTTGCAGACAGTTGTACATAATAACTACACATGGTAATTTGATAGTTCGTAGAAAGGGTAATAGCGGGGGGAATTTCGAGTCGGGAGGAGTAGCATAACTTACACACAAACAAACACACTCATGGTGGATTATAATAACCAGAAATGCCGATCCTGCGGACGGGATAACTTCGGAGTTCGTAAGTGACTGTCACGATAACAATAAAATTATTATAAAAAACAGTATCACAGAAATGGGGGGGGGGTCACTCAATACATTACCAGCTAGTGAGCCTTCCTTGAGACACATTCCACCATTAATGGATATATATTTCAGTCTAACGAACGTCAATGCACGCAACGCATTTATGGTGTAATATTTTGCTCTGACGGTTAGTGAAAATGCAACATCACTTCAAGAGATGCTGCAATCATTCAAAAAGGTTAACGCAGCATGGGTGAGAATGTCAATCATGATGACTGACAAAGACCTAACTGAACGAAAAACTCTGTCTGAAGAATTTCCCGATGCAGCGTTGAATTGTGTCTGTTTCACACACTGCGCTCATTTAAGCGCGAGTTCTCCTTGGAGAAATGGGTCTCAGGTCTGGTACTCGTGATAGAGTACTCGAAATCTTGACGAAGATGGCGCACGCGAAATCAGCAACTGCATTCGATGAGCACTACGAAATGCTGAAGAACCTTGGAGTGCGACAAGTCATTGACTTCTTCGACAAGAATTGGTTGCCGATCAAGGAAGAATGGGCAACTTACTACAAGAACTGCAAGTTTACCCTTGGCGAGCTGACCAATAATCGTTTGGAGAGTATGAACGGGAAGATCAAGAGTGTTTGTTCCAAGTTTGCGAGTCTAGACACCTTCTTCTCATAATTCTTTGCTATGCTGCGTGTTCTTAGAGGAGAGAGAAACCACAACCACATCATGCGGCGAATAAAGACTCCTGCAATTCGACAACCAGCCATCACAGATGAAGACTTGAAGTATGCCGGTTATGTGACTCCATACGCATATTCACTGATTGCCAAGCAGCTGTCACTGAGAGACACTTGTCAGGTGCGAGAATATGGTCTTCCATTCGAGTAATCGGATGGGCCTATCAGAGTAACTGCGTCGTCCTGCCAATGTTCATTCCGTCAGACAAGGATGCTGCCATGCAGGCATATATTTGCGTACCGGAAGATGAAATGCCTGCCATCATTCAACCGAGAGTTGGTGGCTGCGAGATGGAGCGCTGCATATTACGAGACATCCTGTGGGCTGAAATGTCGCCCTGGCATCAGCACTACAGGTACTACCGTTTGTAGAACACTTTGTGATGCCCCAGTGCTATCAGCCCACCAAAAATACTCCACTGCATTGGTTGTGGCCAAGGACCTCGCCAGTTTGGCTTCAGAACAAGGAATGGCAACATTCAAGGAAAGGATGGCCTTCCTGAAGGAAGTTCGCCCTCGCTGGGCAAACGGATCAAGCGATCCCCAGGCCGACACGAACAACAGGCTCTGGGTTATATCCCTTGATCCCCAGGCCAACACGAACAACGGGCTCTGGGTTATATCCCTTGATCACCAGCCCAACACGAACAACAGGCTCTGGGTTATATCCCTTGATCACCAGCCCAACAACAACAATGTTTTCCTTGGACTGATTTACTTTCAGTTCCTCGACTTGAGTCTGTGTGTACTGAAAACTGATCCGGAGTTCTGTCAGTGCCGTGGGTGTCTCGCGCATGAAACAGTCCACCGTCCGGTTTATCTTGGCGACCGCGCTTTGCAAACATGCCTGGTACGCATCTTGTTGCACTGTTAGTAGCTTCCCGGCGAGCGCATCATGAAACGTATTATCGTTCCCGTCGGCGTTTGTTTCAAGGTGCGTGTCGTCAGTAGGGGCCATTGGGCTGCTTAGCCTTAGGCATCACGGTTTGGTTGTGTCACCCTGAGAGTGTCAAACACTCAGCCGCAAACAATGGCGTTACAGTTAACACCCTTGAGTTAATACCTCTTCAGTGGCTATTGTTCCTCGTCAGTGCGTCGAGGTGAATCAATGACTTTGTGTCAGCGGGGGTAGATTTTCCCGCGCTGTACTGTCCAGATGGGCGATATTTCCAACACGCAGCAATGTCCGAAATAAATACACGTTTTTTAAGTGTTTGGCGGTAGAATCTGCTAGTTCCTTCACTGAAGTGAAGGTTCAGTTATTCCTCTGCGCACAGGTCAATCATCTTTCGATCGCCCACGTTCAACAGGGAAAAAAAAATTCCGAGCTCGTAATACACACGTATATCGATTAGACTGACAAGAAAGACGCCATCATCATCCCGTGTCACTAGTCGTTTTGCAAAAACTTATTACCTTGTGTTTAGTTACCTAAAACAAAATAGTTTTTCATATATGGCAAGCTTATTTTGTGAGATAATGGAAAACAACTGCTCTTCTCGTCCTTACTGTTATATGTCGCAGCTATTGCCCAAGAAAACCACGGAGGATAAGACATAAATAAACTGTTTTTTTATTTGGGCATATTTACACAACTGGGTTAAATATGAAAGATGTGTGGATATTGTGGTTTTTTACTGTGGTGGTTAAAAAATGGAACACATTTGCATCATCTCCGTTACGTTTTTTGTACCGCGTATCAGGAAAACATAACCCGAAATGTGAATCGACAGAATCATTTTAATTATATATATATATATATATATATATATATATATATATATATATATATATATATATATATATATATATATATATATATATATATATATATATATATATATATATATATAATATATATATATATATATATATATATATATATATCATAGGCGGATCCAGAGGGGGGTCCAGGGGGTCCAGACCCCCCCCTTTTTTAGTATAAAAATTAATTGCCATTGCATGTCAACGGGGGACAAAGACATTGCTAAGAAACGACAGAAGGTCACAATTGTCGCTTATTATGTACGAATTCTTTAGTAGCAGTCCGACGTTTTCAGACATTGATCTAGCACAAGCGATATACATGGCGTCCAGGGGATCCCCAAAGTTATGCTTAGCATCATCGGTGACGTCGTTCATAGATTCACTGCACACGCACACCGCACGCACGTGTACACGCACACACGCCCACCTCATATCTGACAATGTCTCCCCGCGAAAGAATGAGCATACTATGGGAATGTTTGACGTCCATAGACGTGTTGTGTGCAGTTGCTGGATCTGTGCAATATGCAGATTTTGCTCGATTGCGCTGCGCAATCCTCGGATACTCGAAAATCTGCAGAATGCGCAGATCCAGCAAATGCGCCCAACAGACGCGCTGGTCCTTTGATGAAAATCGTCTGCATCAGTTCTTCGGACCGGACTTTCAAGATAACAATTGGCATTTTTACAGGTCAAAATTTAAGCTATCCTATCGGTTCACCATCAAAAGACACCAGAATGCTCCTTGCCCTACTTGATAAGCCAGTCCAACCAGAAGATGTACAACAAAAACGTTGACGTCCTGAAGAGCATTATAGAAACAGTTGTATTTTGTGGAAAACAAACTTGCTACTCCGAGGCCACAGGGATGATTGGACAAGTACATCGTCCAACAGGAGAAACTTCTGGGCAGTTCTGGAGATGATGGCCAAATGCGACGACACACTCCGAAAACATCTTGAGACCGGAAGGAAGAATGCGCAGTATACATCAATAATCAGCCTGAATGAAGTGATTGATGTAGCAGTCGAATACATTAGAAAGGAACATACACGAAGCCTTGAAGACGAAAATGCCTTTTTTTCCATCAACACAAATGAGGTCACATATCCACATGGTAACCAGATTTTGTCAGTGTGCTTGAGGATGCTGGCTCACTGTAAAGTAAAACAGTTCTTTTTTATTTTATATACATTGAGAGGGCAACGGGGGAAGCTATAGCTCATGATGTCATCGAGTGCCTGAAAGATCGTAACACCGACATAAGTAAAGCCAGGGGTCAGAGCTACGATGGTGCGCAGTGTATGTCCTCGGATAAAGTTGGCGTGCAGGCGAGGATAGAGCAATTATCCGCACGAGTGTTGTATGTACACTGCAGCAGTGCGGGATCATTACAGAGACGGGAAATGTACAGCATGTTGTGGACTGATTGATGTTCTGGGAGTCAGACATGTTAAACGTCTCTTCACTGCTAGCTGAGGTGAAGGAATGGCAGAACTTCCGCACCTTGTTGAGGATCGGTTGCATCCTGTTGCGTAGGTAGGTTTTCTGGGCTCACAATGAAGAACATGAACCACAACATGGAACTTGATCTGGAAACACCTCAAATCAGGTGTGCTAATATAATCACAATGGATATTAGGTCTTGCGCCTGTGTGGCTGCACCGATCGACGCTCTCCATAACTACAGCTGATTCTGCTACGTCTACCCAGTCTACAGCGCTCAACTTTGTATATGTGTTTTATGAATACACCAGGAGGACGCTTGTGTGAGTGTTTTTATCAAGTGTTTGTGTCTTTCTACTATTTTACCCGACTTACATTTGTGATTGCACCTGTGTGACATTGACAAGTTGGCGATCAGTCATGTGTTACCCGAACAAAGTGGACATTGCTTGCACGCCCTCCTTGACCCGAGACTACCTGTATCGGTTACGGCCCAGCGGTCACAGTCACTTTAGGCTTAACAATACTGCCTGGAGAGCTGCTTGTGAAGCAGGGGTGGCACTACAGCGGCCCACCCATCGAGGTTACCGTGGAGGTGCACGCAAACAACGACCGATACGTGTAATTGTATCTGCACGACCAATAGCACCTGCTAAGTCCGTACCTCGAGTACGCCACCTAACGAGTATCAGCACAAGGACAATAACACCATCACTGAAAGTTGTTTTGCTAAACACCAGATCTCTCTGCAACAAAGTATCTGTTGTGAGTGAAATGTTACTAGATGCTGCTGCTGACATCACCTTCTTCACAGAGACATGGTTGCGAGATGAGCACCAAGACATAGTGAACGATCTAACCCAGCCGGGGTTCGAGTTTAAGAAACTCAACCGATCGCAGAAGCGTGGCGGTGGTCTGGGTGTTCTGCACAGAAGTTCACTGAACTTGGTTGTGCGCAGATCTGCAGTGACACCGACACATTTCGAGGTTTTACAACTGTCGTGTGACAAGCCATCGTACTACTTTGTGTTGATATATAGGCCACCATCTTCCAATACATCCGACTTTCTGAACGAGTTCGAAGATCTTGTAACGTCATTTGCGATCATCCCCGGACGACTATTGATATTGGGCGATTTCAATATTCACTTCGACAATGCACTATCGCCTGGAGTAAGCCGAATAACGAACATTATGGCATCGACAGGACTCGTCCAGCACATGACTGGTTCCACGCACCGTTCCAGCCACACACTGGATGTCGTTATCTCGCGAAAAGAAGACACCATCCTCACATCCCCTGCTGTTATCCTACCGAACACATTCTCAGATCATCACACAATAATATTCTCTATTGAAGGAGACGCGCCGCGCCTTCCAACCAACAAGTGGCGAGGGCGCGACAACCGTCACGTGAACCTGGATTTGTTCAAATCTGACCTTCATGCCGCAATAACTTCACACGACGACAACATCAGCGATGGCGTTGATGACCTCCTACAACAATTTGAACATTCGGTGTCCGCCACACTCGATATCTATGCCCCGGTTGTGTCGCGAACTAGAAAATCCAAGAAAAGCCAGCCATGGTTTGACGATGAAACCTTGTGCATGAGGCGAAAGCGACGTGCACTCGAAAGAAAATGGCGCCTATCCGGTCTCGAAATCGACAAACAGATCTACACGTCGCAAATAAACAATGTCAAACAACACATCAGAAACGCAAAAGTTGCTTACTACGATGCAGCACTGAACAACGCTGATGCAAAAACAACATTCCAGGTGTTACATTCACTAACCGAAAGCAGTGACCGGAAATTGCCTGATCGCAAGAACGATGAAATCTTGTGTAATGGCTTCGCTGAGTTCTTTGAAGAAAAGATCCAGAAAGTCGTTGGTTTTACGCGCTCGAAAGTAACAATAGAAGGTATCGTGATGCCAACCCTGCCTGCTGCTCCACCTGCGTTGCAAAGTCTGAACAGTCTCTGTTCAACTGACGCTGAAGAGCTGCAAGCGATCATCAAGTCTAGACCAACGAAATGCTGTCCACTTGACGTGCTACCTACATGGCTACTTAAAACTACTTTAACCGCCACGCTATCCACGCTCGTCAATATCGTAAATGCGTCACTAATCACAGGAACATTTCCTAAACAATTTAAAACCGCCCTAGTGACACCATTACTGAAGAAAGCCTCGCTTGACCAGAACGAACTAGGGAACTATCGTCCCATCTCCAACCTCGCTTTCATCGGAAAGTTGATCGAGCACGTTGTCCTCAAACGCCTTAACCAGCACATGACGACGAATAACTTGCATGATAAAATGCAATCCGCTTACAAACAACACCATTCCACTGAAACAGCTCTGATGAGAGTACAACACGACATAGTGCGAAACCTCGATTCAGGACGGTGTGTTATGCTGGTTCTCCTGGACACGAGTGCAGCATTCGACACAATTAACATTGACATATTGTTGAACACTCTGGGTTCACGTTTCAACATCGGCGGCACGGCATTGGACTGGTTTAGGTCATACTTGACCAGCAGATCACAGTGTGTCACGGTTGGTTCGTCTTCTTCGATCACAACTCTGATTTACCATGGAGTTCCGCAAGGCTCAGTTCTAGGACAAGTGATGTTCAATATGTACACGACATCCATTGCGGATATATGTATGAAGAATCATGTGCTGTTCCATCGCTTTGCTGATGACACCCAACTATATATCAGCTATAACCCCATGATGTCTGATGAGCTGGAAAACGCAAAACAGCTGATCATCCAGTGCATAGCAGAAATACGAGCATGGATGCTGTTACATCAATTGAAACTAAACAATGAGAAAACCGAGTTTATCGTGCTGCAGTCACCGCACAATCTACGAGTCTATGGCAGCCCCAGCTTGGAGCTACCTGGGCTAACATTGACATCTACGGACGCAGTGAGAAATCTTGGCTGCTACTTTGATAGGCATATGCAATTGGACCGCCTCGTGTCCAGCTACTGCTCTTCGGCATATTACCATCTGCGACTGATCAGCAGAATCCGACACCTGCTGACGCGAGACGCGTGCCATGCCGCAATACGTTGTCTTGTGCTGAGTCGCCTCGACTACTGCAATGGTCTACTCGGTGGACTGAACAATGGACTGACAAACCGACTCCAACGAGCACAAAACTCTGCCGCTCGCGTTATCAACCGTGTCAGACGGCGAGATCACGTCACACCGATTCTGCGATCGCTGCATTGGCTGCCGATCAAGATGAGAGTAACATTCAAGATCTGTACTTGCATGTATAAGATCCTGCATGGCTTGGCCCCGGACTACCTCAATTGTGCGATAGCTCGCAACGCGCCTACTCGTGCATTGCGATCGGCGAGTGACACAACATTGCTCGCAGTGACGGTGCCGAGGAGAACGGTCGGAAGGTGCAGCTTTGCAGTGGCAGGTCCAACCATGTGGAACAGCTTGCCTAAGAGTGTGAGAACAACTGAGACATTGGCAGCTTTCCGAAAACAACTAAAAACTCACTTATTTCGTTCACACTACCTGCCTTGATGACACTGATTTGTATTCTATGACGCTGCTTGGTTTTAAATTGTTCGGTTTGAAATCGTATTTTTACACACTAATTTATTGTTTTATAATGATTTATCTTAGATTATTTATTTATTTTTACTTACTTATTTCTCTTAGATTACTTATTTATCTACCTTAGACTATTAATTTGATCTTATCTTATGTATTTAATTAGTCTATATTTTAGATTTGGTCAACACGTCATAGTAATGTGTTCTTATTTATCTTAGCTTATTTACTTTTTTATCTTAGCTTATTTATTGTTATCTTACCTTATGTATTTAGTGAATTTATATTTTAGATTTAGTCAACACATCATATTATTGTGAAGCGCTTAGATTGGTATTTAGTTAGCTAAAAAGCGCTATATTAAGAAACGGAATTATTATTATTATTATAATGGAAAATGCAATGTGTAGTGAAGCTTGTTGTGTAATGATTAACATATCTGCTGATGAACAACAGTTATTAAAACATAGCTGATATAAACAGTTTCTAGTATCTAGTTATTTCCAGCCGGTAACGTTATATTAACTAACTATAAAGTCTTTATAATATATTGTGATTACAATGTTATGGTCTTTTGAGATATCATTCAACTAGTTAGATTTTTCAGAACTTTATCGCCAAACCAACCTCAATGGTTCTTTAACGTCCCAAGACGTGACCGACATTAACGTGATCTCCGAGTTACGAGAGATATACAATCCACAATGTTGAGAGCCAGGTTTATACACCAAATGTACCGTGTCCAGTTTGCGTCTTGAGTTCAGAACTTTGTCATGAAAGGCGGATGTGCTAATCACTGCATTTACATTTTTGGGTTTTGTAATATGAGTACACAACGTCAATTAGTTATGTCATATTGTTCCTCTTTGTATGGTGTTTGTTTCTATGAAGCGTTTTAATTTACATAGTGCAAAATATCAGGAAACGTTTTAATCTACCAGTTAGCACTCACTGTTGTTATGTGGTACTACTACTTCTTTTAGCAGAATGTCTCCCGATTCAAATTCAGATCATGAATCGAATGGTGCGCTTTATACAGAGTAGCTTTAAAACACAACAATTTGAATAGGCTCTCTTGAGAGGGCAATTCAGCCTTTCGGGGTATTGGTTTATATATGTCTAAAAGTTTCAATTACACCTTGTCCCAGTTCAAACTTGATGCCAGGACTTTCTGTATTATGAAACCTAGCTGCTTTTATTATATCTTTCTAAACCACTATCAGAAGGGGCTGGATGAGAAACTATTAAACACAGTTTCCTTGGAAAAGGATGTGCTGAATAGTATAGAAAATGTGTGTGACACCACTTTTTTGGTCAAAGACGTGTGCAAAATACTTCAATTGTAATAGAATTGTACACATTGTCGTACGAATAAATATATTTTTTTAGTTTTACTACACTACCGCGCCTCTAGTTTGTGTTGTTTTAATCAATTGTAGCATACTCGATTTTGTTATTAAGCAGTTGCATTACTACAGCTGTTTTAGTCAATATTGAAATAAATTGCACATGAGAGATGTTTAATATTGTCTTTTCGTTTGGACATTTTCAGACCCACCGCATTTTCTTCGTTGGAACAGGCCTAATTACAGGTGTAAATGAAACAAAATCTGCTGCGTTTTGTCAAAACTCTAGACTCAAAAGTAAATTTGACATTCGAAGTTATACTTATGTGACGAATACAAGAAAATACATAAGACTACTTTGTCACGATTTTTATATTTTCTGCAAATCCGTATTAAAACGGGACACGGCAGAAGGTCGTATTCCTCCCGAAAATCCGTATTGTATACGGAACATTCGTACGATGTCGCATGTCTGAATTTTGGGTTGATTACATTAGGCCAGAACTCGCTTAAAAGCAGATTATGGGTGTCCCAAATTACACAATTTCAAGTGTTTTGTCAAAAAAAAACGTCAAATGGATGGGAATGGGGATACTCCCTAACACAATCACCCACTCACCCCCGAGGCGCTTCACGCCTCGTATCGTTCCTCCGGAGTTTCATACATTACCTTGGACCCCCTTTTCTAAATCCTGAATCCGCCCTTGCTGTGTGTGTGTGTGTGTGCGTGTGTGTGCGTGCGTGCGTGCGTGCGTGTGTGTCGCGTGCGTGCGTGCGTGCGTGCGCGTTTGTGTGTGCGTGTACGTTATCCATGTAAATGAACTATATGTTCTTTGAATAATATACTAGTATAAGAACATGTGTTCGTCAGCTACCGTTATGTACGAAATTGTTGAGTGGCGCCGTCTGGGGATTACAAGTCTATTGATGCAATAAACCACGTTTGCATAATAAACTACGAGTAGCGGTCTACCTGATTGGCAATAATTAGTTACAAAACACGCACCTGCACGGATAAAATGCTGCTCTCGAACCGAATATTATTTACATCATTTCCGCAGGAAAATCATGACACAACAAATTCGTGCGCAATTTTTCAGTCGTGTGACTTTGAATATACTGCCTGCGCCCCCTGTCGATTGAACGCCGTACCTCACAGAATACACTGCCTGCGCCCCCTGTCGATTGAACACCACACCTCACAGAATACACTGTCTGCGCCCCCTGTCGATTGAACACCACACCTAACAGAATACACTGCCTGCGCCCCCTGTCGATTGAACACCACACCTCACAGAATACACTGCCTGCGCCCCCTGTCCATTGAACACCACACCTCACAGAATACACTGCCTGCGCCCCCTGTCCATTGAACACCACACCTCACAGAATACACTGCCTGCGCCCCCTGTCCATTGAACACCACACCTCACAGAATACACTGCCTGCGCCCCCTGTCCATTGAACACCACACCTCACAGAATACACTGCCTGCGCCCCCTGTCCATTGAACACCACACCTCACAGAATACCGCTGTTGTGTGTACATTAATATTAGGCCTATTTGCTTGTCAGCTAGGTGAAATGCAGGCAAAAATTAATTATGAATTCGCTCTAATAATAAACACCCTGTATAATTACCAATATGTGCAGCCAACCAACCGAGGATTTTTAATTTGATGTTAATCCACTTGATGGGTAACGTAACTTGCCCCCTGCTCCTACGCCACTGACAGACTACGAAACGTTGTACGAAAACAGCTGCACAACAACGCATTGTAGGTAAAAAGTGTAGGGCCTACATGTCCCCATGTTTCAAGCCACGCTCTCTTTTTATATAGCAAACATAAATGCATACGACACACACCACATTAAACTACTTTCATTACAGGAAACAATGGTGTATCACGCGTTTACGTAAGTAGAACAGAAATATATGCTTTGTACATTTTAAATTACAGGAGCTCTGCAGGTTTAGTCATAAGTGATTGGTGTTCTCCATATTACACAGACAGAGAATGCGAGACAGACGTATTTGTTTAGTAGGTTAATTAATTTGGTATCACTATATCTGCACTACTATCAACATTTTCAACTTGGCATATGCACAAATAATGATTTTACAAAGTAATTTTTTCCCCCAAACTATATTTACGTTAACGGGAAACTTTTAAATCGCAAGGTGGCGACACTGTGTTTAGAGAGCCGTATGACATTACCTGTTACCTAGGAACATTGATGACTTGCAATTCTGGATGCTACAATGACCTCTTTCGACGAACCACGTAATTTTCGCAGTACTCAAACCAACCAAGATATGTAAGTTCTACAGCGATATAACACTAAAACTGTATTAACAGAGGGGGACTAAATGTTAACTCTTTAGTATTTCAACATAATAAGCATATACTATGAATAAATTAACTATAATATAGTACTTTTATGTTAGTATCTCCCATGCGGTATGAGCGGTAGGAAATAAATATGGCGCCCGGCCACACTACCAGTGGAATGAAATAGGACAGAGCATCCATAACCAGACTGATCTGAAGCTGGATAGGTTAAAGAAAAGAGAAGTTGGGTGGGGGAAGCCAGCAGGAAGAAAATACATTAGTAATTCGAATTGGAGGGGTGTAAGCGTCGCGCTGCGCAGCTGCATAGCCTTGGCTTAGGTTCTGTGTAAAATGTTGGCGGGAAATGATTGTACATACGCGTGCGTAGGCGTGTTTAACACTCTAAGTGCGTAGTCTACGCAAACGTGAGAGACGCGTTAATTAGTGTAATGGTTAACACATCCGTTTTACATGCCAGAATTATGAGTTCAAGACCCTGGTTCTCAACATTGTAGACTGTATCTCTCGTGACTGGGATTATCATGTTAATGTCTTGTAATGATAATGAAAAATTGCATAGTTGTAATAATAATGAAACATTGTGTAATTGTAATGATAATGAAAAAATTGTGTAGTTGTAATGATAAAAAAATTGTGTAGTTGTAATGATAATGAAAAATAGTGTAGTTGCAATGATAATGAAAAATTGTGTAGTTGTAATGATAATGAAAATTGTGTAGTTGTAATGATAATGAGAAATTGTGTGATTGCAATGATAATGAGAAATTGTGTAGTTGCAATGATAATGAAAAATTGTGTATTGTAATGATAATGAAACCTTTGTATATATGATATGGACCTATTGTGAAATTTACTATGCAAAATTTCAGACTTGTGAGTGAAACAGTTTTAGAGTTGTTGCATATCACCTGACAGTATTCATATATGGTGTGTCGCAATATGCCACTGGACTGCAGGGACTGTCATTGTAACATTGTTTATTAAACTTGTCGTTGTTGACAAAGGATGCAGATTTGACAAATGTTGTGGAGTGTAGGCCGTCAACTATGACATGTTCTGCCTCACTAACATGGCTCAGTCCCATATCACCAATCAAATAAATTAGTTACTCTTATGTTTCATTCCAATTACTTTTACACTTCTAAAAATTCCAAATCAATTACAATTACACAACTTCAATTATGTATACAATTATAAATGCAAATGTTTATTAAAAAAATATTAAGTGTTTGATAATTATATGGCACTGATGTTTTTGAATTTGTATATATTGTATGGATACGATTGATTACTATGTGTTCGCAGTTATAAAAAATAGCTTCCTCCTGAACACATTTTTGGGAACAAGAGTTGAGGCATAGATGTTTGCATGTGCAGTGGACTGCATGTGCACACAGTAGTGCCTTGAATGGGCCTATAATTTGAACCCAAGCCAGGCCCACAATTAGCAGTTAGAATCCAGGCCCAGCCCATTTAACTCCAAACTGTCCCGCAAAAAAGGTTTAGGCCCAGGCCCACAAACTAGAATTTAGGCCCCGGCCCAGACCATTAATGTTTGGCCCAGGCCGGGCCAGGCCTGCACTTTCCAGGCCCGGCCCATACCCGTGGGCCAAATATGGGTAAGCCCGCCGCCCGCAAGCCCTCTAAATTTAGAGAAGAGAAACCTATTATCATAAAAAACACAAATAAACTGTAATACGTATTTTTTTATTAAATAACATAACTAAAAATACTATATGAACATTGTATAATGTCTACTAGTCTGCTGTCTACTGTCCATAGTGTGCTGGACGAGTTCTTGAAATCTAGCACCACCAACTGCTTCAAACAGACGAATATCCTGGAGAAAAATAATAAAACTTTTTATTGTGTTACTATTAAATATTATAACATATTTTTTATATATGGCTTTAATTTATTTGTTTATGGTTAGGATAGGAGATTTGTTTATCTAACCCTAACTTAACCCTAATGCAAACCATAACCTTAATATAAGTTGTTAATTGAATTAGCTCAACATATTAACTTAATTTAATTAATTAATGTTGCCAGTAATGGCAGTTAATTTGGTATTAATTTATATTTGAACTTAATGTCACCCACTGGCACTGACACCCAGTGGCATTTTCAGCAGGCCTGCAGTCACTGGCCTGAGACAGATCAGGTTTAGACATGTGTGAATTAGTACAAGTGTCAATGAATCAGTACTGGGGAAATTGTAGACACTAAACAGTAGACAGTAGTTAACACAATTGAAAAATACCTACTACCATCTAAGGTGGGCACTGGGCAGTGGCCAGTGGGCAGGTCATTCAGGCAGAGAAGATTTGGAGGGAAGACCTAGACAATGGTATGTCCACTGGCTCGGCCCTCAAAATGTATTAGAGGCCCGGGGCTTGGGCCTAAAGCGTGGCCTGTGCAGGGCACTAGTATATAGTGTGTTCATGAAGATTTATCTTGAAGACAAATCTTCTCAACCTGCTACCATGGCTGGACATCCAAGTAGGTCAGGTTTGGTCATAAGAAATAATATCACGGGAACAAAATGGATGTCATTGTACAGACAGAAAGACGAAATAAAATGTGACATTTTACACGGATGTGATAAAACCATAGCTTTGGAATTAGTAGAAAATGCACAAAACAATGATAACAAAATCTTCGGAATCAGGTCCAGTGTTAGAAAAAACAGCCCAAGTCAGACTTCATAGAAAACAAGGTTGATGGATATAAACAACAACAAAACAAGGTTGATGAATATAAACAACAACCAAAACAAGGTTGATGGATATAAACAACAACCAAAACAAGGTTGATGGATATAAACAACAACAAAACAAGGTTGATGAATATAAACAACAACCAAGACAAGGTTGA
This sequence comes from Lamellibrachia satsuma, assembly GCA_033239005.1. Classification (NCBI taxonomy): domain Eukaryota; kingdom Metazoa; phylum Annelida; class Polychaeta; order Sabellida; family Siboglinidae; genus Lamellibrachia; species Lamellibrachia satsuma. The sequence continues at coordinate 194,658 of BSQZ01000180.1, read as the reverse complement.
TGAATATAAGCAACAACCAAAACAAGGTTGATGGATATAAACAATAACCAAAACAATGTTGGCAAACATTAAAAAGACATGAAACTTCTTCTTAGGATAGATCTAAGCCAGCAAGCATAGGACATAGTATTGACAACAACATAGGACATAGTATTGACAACATGGGACATAGTATTGACAACATGGGACATAGTATTGACAACAACGTATTTGTTTTGATAAAGTAAAGGTGACTGAGCATTTGTTTACTACCATATAGCCTTGACACTAGTTGATATACTGCCACAAAGTACAGGGAAATATGGGTGGCAACACATGCAGGAACACTACAGGTCATTAGGTCCCCCAGTAAAGGTTTCTGTCTCAATGAAGTCATTGAGGACAAAGTACTACAGATCCTGAACAAATAACATTTGAACAAGGCTACTGGTTTATAATTTGTTTTAGTTTAAGTCATGAATGATCAGTTGAATTTTGATAAAAGTTTTATTGCAATTCTGTAGATAGATACTGTTCATGGATGGTTATAACAATTATTTCCTGTACTGGTAATGAAAAATTGTGTAGTTGCAATGATAATGACACCTTTTTTGTGTATGATTATTGACCTGTTGTGAAATTGACCTAAGCAAAATGTCAGACTTGTGATGATTGAAACAGTTTAAGAGGTTTTGCAAATCAATGATTAAAAAAATGACCCCAAAAATGTGTTACCTTTTAACACGTGTGGAGTCATGGACATAACTTTGTCCCTATTCGTTTGTCTCTGCCCTGTCTTCTTCTCTCTGTAATGTAAACTTAATTTAATAAAATTAGTATTTGACAGTATTGATAGCTGGTGTGTCGCAATATGCCACTGGACTGAATGCACTGTCATTGTGACTTTGTTTATTAAACTTGTCATCTTTAACAAATGATGCTGATTTGACAAATGTGGAGAGTAAGCCCTTAACTGGGCTCTCTTCTGCCTCTCTAACAGGGCTGGGTCCCATAAAAAATATAATCAATTATGTATAGTTACTTTTATTTTATTTTCAGTTACATTTACACTTCTAAAATTTCCAAATCAATTACAATTACACAATTTCAATCACAAATACAATTACAAATGCAAAACACAGAACCAACTGTTTATTCATAAAATATTTAATATTTGATAATTATGTGGCATGGGTGTTGTTAAATGTTGTTGGAAACGAGTTGTATCTATATGATTGATTAACTTGCATACATTTATTTTAAAAAGATAGCTTACCCCTGAACACATGTCAGACATATATTTTGGAACCAGAGTAAATTTAGGCATAGTGTTTGCAAGTACATGCAAACACATGTTTATTGGGCCTCCATAATTAACCCTCTAGGTGCATATTCTACACAAACGTGTTTAGTTAGTAATACTGGAGTTATTTTGAGTAATACATTAAAAAGTCTAAGGTTTTTTATATGCTTCAATTTCAAGAGCATTGTTAATACTCTCTGTATGCCTCTTTGCTTCTCTGTTTCTGCCTCACAACCACTCTGTGCACCGGCATCATTCACTGACTCATGCTCTCCTTCTCCCTCCTCAGTCTGTCTCGCTGTTGCTCTCCCTCTCTCTGTTTCTTCCTCACTCCCTCTCTCTGTTCTTCTGTATGTTTCTCTCTCCTACTCTCTCTGGTTCTCTCTATCTGCCTCTCTCAGCCTCTCTCCCTGCCTGTCTCTTTCTCTCTCTCTCTACCCCCCCTCTCTCTCTCTCTACCCCTCTCTCTCTCTCTATCCCTCTCTCTCTACCCCTCTCTCTACCCCTCTCTCTCTCTCTCTACCCCCCTCTCTCTCTACCCCTCTCTCTCTGCCTCTCTCTACCCCTCTCTCTCTCTGCCTCTCTCTCAGCCCCCTCTCTCTGCCTCTCTCTCTACCCCCCCTCTCTCTCTCTCTCAGAGACATGTAGGATGCCCAACAAAACTATTCATGCATGGCCGGCCTACTTGTTGAATGAATGAAACTTGTTTTGCACTGCGAGTCAGTGACTGTAGGCAGTCCTTCTGTATAGGTAGAAGTTTGTGTAATCTGATACATCGTCTAGTCATGAATATTTTTTTTTGAGGACAAATCACTTAACCTGTGACCTGCTACCAGGGCTGGGCACACAAGTAGGTCAGGTTTGGTTGTAGGAAATAATAACCCAGGAACAACATGGATGTCATTGCACAGACAGACAGAAAGACAAAATAAAGTCTTACATTTTACATGGATGTGGTAAAGCCATGGCTTTGGAATCAGTAGAAAAAACACAAAACAACAATAGTACAATCTTCCAAATCAGGTCCAGTGTAAGAAAAAACAGCCCAAATCAGACTTCAAAGAAAACAAGGTGGAAGAATATAAACAACAACCCAAAAAGTTTGGTAAAAGTTAAAAAGCCTTGAAACTTCTTAGTGTAAAAACTAAGCCAGAAAGCATAGGACATGTATTTGTTTTGATAAAGTAAAGGTGACTGAGCAAAAAAATACTAACATATAACAATTGACACTAATTGATCAACTTCCACCAAGTACAGGGAAATATGGGTAGCAACACATCCAGGAACACTACAGGTCATTAGATGCCCCCAGTAAAGGTGTCTGTTTTAGTGAAGTCCTCCAAGACACAGTACTAGATCCTGAGCAAATAAAATTTGAGCAAGGCTACTGGTCTATAATTATTATAATAAGTACTAAATGATCAGTTGGATTTTTATAAACTTATTGCAGTTTTGTAGAGACAGATACTGTCCATGGATGGTAATAATAATGTTGGCTTATGATGATGAAAAATTTTATAGTTCTTATTATAATGAAAATTTTAAAAAGTATATTTATGGACTTGTGAAATTTACTTATGCAAAATTTCAGACTTGTGGGTGAAACAGTTTTATCAGAATTATTGCATATCAAAGATTAAAAATGAAAAAAGTGTTACATCTTACCCCATATGTAGAAATAACTTTGACCCTAATTGTCACTGGCTCTCCCTCTCCCCCATCTCTCTAATGTTAAGTTAGTTTAATAAAAACTATCATATGACAGTATTTACCAATGGTGTATCAGCAATATGCCACTGGACTACAGGAACTCTCATTGTAACATTGTTTATTAAACTTGTCATTGTTGACAAATGATGCTGATTTGACAAATGTGGAGAGTAAGCCCTCAACTGGGCTCTGTTCTGCCTCTCTAACAGGGCTGGGGCCCATAACACCAATCTAATAAATTAAAATAACTTTGTTTTTCAAGTACATTTACACTTCTCAAATTTCCAAATAATTTACAATTATGCAACTTTATTCATAGTAACAATTACAAATGCAATACACATAACCAACTGTTTCTTTATAAAATATCCAATATTTGGTAATTATGTGGCATGAGTGTTGCTAAAAGTTGTTTTATGTGTTGTATGTATACGACTGATTAACTTTCATACAGTTATTAAAAATAAATTACCCCTGGACACATGTCTGACACATATTTGGGAACCAGAGCAAGTTGAGGCATAGGTGTGTGCATTTGCATACACATACAGGGCATCCAGTGAAACAATGTTGACTGTTCTTGCATGGCCGCATGCTACTTGTTGAAGAATAAATGGAACTTGTTTTGTACAGTGAGCCAGTGACTGTAGGCAGTCCCTCTGTGAAATCTGGTATAGTCTATTCAAGAAGATTTATCTTGAGGACAAATCTCTCAACCTGTGACCTGCTACCACGGCTGGGTACACAAGTAGGTCAGGTTTGGTTGTAGGAAATAATAACCCAGGTACAACATGGATGTCATTGCACAGACAGACAGAAAGACAAAATAAAGTCTTACATTTTACACGGATGTGGTAAAACCATAGCTTCGGAATTAGTAAAAAATGCACAAAACAATGATAACAAAATCTTCGGAATCATATCTGGTGTAAGAAAAAAGGCAAAATCAGACAACAATACAAAAAATTGGCAAATGTAAAAAATCCTCGAAACTTCTTCTCAGTGTAAAACTATCATATGCCATAGTATCGACAATAACATGTATTTGTTTTGATAAAGTAAAGGTGACTGAGCATTAAAAAAAAAAAATTTACTACCACAGAGCATTGATACTAGTTGATCTACTGCCACCAAGTGCAGGGACATATGGGTGGAAACATGATATAGGAGCACTGCAGGTCATTAGGTGCCTCCAGTAAAGGTTTCTGACTTAGTGATGTCATTGAGGACAAAGTACTAGAGATCCTGAACAAATTAAATTCAAGCAAGGCTACTGGTTTATGATTATATTTAGTTTAAGTAATAACTGATCAGTTGGATTTTGATAAACTTTCATTGCAATTCTTTAGATATAGATACTGTTCATGGATGGTACCAGTAATAACAATAATGATTTGTAATGATAATATAAAATTGTGTAGTTGCAGTGATAATGGAAAATTGTGTAGTCGCAATGATAATGAAAAATATTGTAGTCACAATAATAATGAAAAATTGTGTAGTCGCAACGATAATGAAAAATTGTGTAGTTGCAATGAAAATGAAAAATTATTCAATTGCAATAATAATGAAAAATTGTGTAGTTGCAATGAAAATGACAAATTGTGTAGTTGCAATGATAATGGAAATTTTTTTAGTTGCAACAATAATGGAAAATTGTGTAGTAGCAGTGATAATGGAAAATGGTGTAGTCGCAACGATAATGAAAAAAATTGTATTTGCAAAAATAATGAAAAATTGTGTAGTTGCAATGATAATAAAAATGTGTGTAGTCACAATGATAATGAAACATTTTGTAGTTGTAATGATAATGAAAAATTGTGTTGTCACAATGATAATAAAAAAAAGTTGTAGTTGTAACGATAATGATAATGAAAATTTGTGTAGTCACAATGATATTGAAAAATTGTGTATTCACAATGATAATGAAAAATTTAGTAGTCGCAATGATAATGAAAAATATTGTAGTCACAATAATAATGAAAAATTGTGTAGTCGCAACGATAATGAAAAATTGTGTAGTTGCAATGATAATGAAAAATTATTCAATTGCAATAATAATGAAAAATTGTGTAGTTGCAATGAAAATGACAAATTGTGTAGTTGCAATGATAATGGAAATTTTTTTAGTTGCAACAATAATGGAAAATTGTGTAGTAGCAGTGATAATGGAAAATGGTGTAGTCGCAATGATAATGAAAATTGTGTAGTTGCAATGATAATGAAAAATTGTGTAGTTGCAATAATAATGATAAATTGTGTAGTTCTAATGATAATGAAAAATGGTGTAGTTGCAATGATAATAAAAAATGTGTAGTCGCAATGATAATAAAAAAAATTGTAGTTGTAACGATAATGATAATGAAAATTTGTGTAGTCACAATGATATTGAAAAATTGTGTATTCACAATGATAATGAAAAATTTAGTAGTCGCAATGATAATGAAAAATTGTGTAGTTGCAATGATAATGGAAATTGTGTATTGTGTAGTTGCAATGATAATGAAAGATTCTGTAGTTGCAGTGATAACAAAACATTTTGTGTAGTTGAAATGATAATGACAAATTGTTTAGTTGCAATGATAATGGAAAATTGTGTATTGTGTAGTTGCAATTATAATGAAAGATTGTGTAGTTGCAATGATAAAAAATGTGTGTAGTCACAATGATAATGAAAACTGTGTAGTAATGAAAATGAAAAATTGTGTAGTTGTAATGATAATGAAACATTTTTTAGTTGTAATTATATTGAAAATTTGTGTAGTCACAATGATAATGAAAAATGTTGTAGTCACAATGATAATGAAAAATTGTGTACCTGGGTATTTGCAATGATAATGAAAAATTGTGTAGTTACAATGATAATGAAAAATAATGCAGTTGCAATAATAATGAAAAAGTGTGTAGTTGCAATGAAAATGACAAATTGTGTAGTTGCAATGATAATGGAAATTGTTTTAGTTGCAATGATAATGGAAAATTGTGCAGTAGCAGTGATAATGGAAAATTGTGTAGTCGCAACGATAATGAAAAATTGTGCAGTCGCAATGATAATGAAAAAAATTGTGTAGTTGCAATGATAATAAAAATGTGTGTAGTCACAATGATAATGAAAAAAATTTAGTCACAATGATAATGAAAAATTGTGTAGTTGCAATGATAATGAAAAATTGTGTATGAAAAATTGTGTAGTTGCAATGATAATGAAAAATTGTGTAGTTGCAATGATAATACAAAATTGCAATGATAATGGAAATTGTGTATAGCGTAGTTGCAATGATAATGAAAGATTCTGTAATTGCAGTGATAACAAAACATTGTGTGTAGTTGAAATGATAATGACAAATTGTTTAGTTGCAATGATAATGGAAAATTGTGTAGTAGCAGTGATAATAAAAATGTTGTGTAGTAGCAGTGATAATAAAAATGTTGTGTAGTTACAATGATAATGAAAATGTGTGTAGTCACAATGATAATGAAAATTGTGTATTACTAATAATGAAAAATTGTGTAGTCACAATGATAATGAAAAATTGTGTAGTCGCAATAATAATGAAAAATTGTGTAGTCGCAATGATAATGAAAAATTGTGTAGTTGTAATGATAATAAAAAATTGTAGTTGTAATTATAATGAAAATGTGTGTAGTCACAATAATAATGAAAAATTGTGTAGTTGCAATGATAATGAAAAATTGTGTAGTTGCAATGATAATGGAATATTGTGTATTGTATAGTTGTAATGATAATGAAAGATTCTGTCATTGCAGTGATAATAAAAAATGTTGTGTAGTTGAAATGATAATGACAAATTGTTTAGTTGCAATGATAATGGAAAATTGTGTGGTAGCAGTGATAATGGAAAATTGTGTAGTATCAGTGATAATAGAAAATTGTGAAGTCGCAGCGATAATGAAAAATTTTGTAGTTTCAATGATAATGAAAAATGTTGTAGTCACAGCGATAATGAGAAATTGTGTAGTCTCGATGTTAATGAAAAATGTTGTAGTTGCAATGATATTGAAAACTTATATGGTTGCAATGATAATGAAAAATTGTCTGGTTGCAATGATAATGGAAAATTGTGTAGTTGCAATGATAATGGAATTTTTTAGCTGCAATGATAATAAAAAAATTTATAGTTGCAATTATAATGACAAATGTTGTAATTGTAATGATAATGAAACATGTATGTATGTATGACATGTTGTGAAATTTACTATGCAAAATTTCAGACTTGTGAGTGAAACAGTTTTAGAGTTATTGCATATCATCTGACAGTATTTATATATGGTGTGTCGCAATATGCCACTGGACTGCAGGGATTGTCATTGTAACATTGTTTATTAAACTTGTCGTTGTTGACAAAGGATGCAGAGTTGACAAATGTTGTGGAGTGTAGGCCGTCAACTATGATATGTTCTGCCTCACTAACATGGCTCAGTCCCATATCACCAATCAAATAAATTAGTTACTTTTATTTTTCATTTCAATTACATTTACACAACTTCAATTATATATACAATTATAAATGCAAATGTGTATTCCAAAAATAATAAGGGTGTGATAATTATATGGCATTGATGTTTTTGAATTTGAATATGTTGTATGTATATGAGTATACGATTGATTACTATGCGTTTGCAGTTATAAAAAAAATTATTCCTCCAGAAAAAAATGTTTGGGAACAAAACTGCATGTGCCACAGTAGTGCCTTGAATGGGCCTATAATTTGTATCCAAGCCCAGCCCACAATTAGCAGTTAGAATTCAGGCCCAGCCCATTTAACTGGCCCACAAAAATGTTTTAAGCCCGGCCCAGGCCCGCAAACTAAAATGTTGGCCCCGGCCCAGACTGTTAATGTTTGGCCTAGGCCCGGCCAGGCCTGCAGGTTCCAGTCCTGGCCCATACCCATGGGCCAAAGATGGGTAAGCCCACTGCCCGCTAAATTTAGAGAAGATAAAACTTATTATCTTATAAAAAAATAGAACACAAATAAATTGTAATAGGAAGACCTAGACAATAGAATGTCCACTGGTAGGGTCAAAGGGTGATAAGTTGATGGTTAATCATGGCTTGATCCCTACTGCAAATAAGTATAAAGTAAACATTTGGGGCTGGCTGCTTCCAGCCAGGTGAAAACAAGTGGCCTGGTATGGGGCCATTAGATCTATGCAAAAGGCTACATTCATGCAAAAAATATACATCTGTATTGTGTATGTAGTAGTAATATGTATACTGTGTAACATGTGTACTGTGTATGCAATACTATGCACAAAGTCAAACACATAGCATACTACATACCCAGAGAATCAAAAACCCTGTTTATCCTCAGCAATAACGATACAATACAAGTTTGAGCTGAAGAAGAATGATGGGAAACATGCATTAACTGTGATGAAGCCAGTAAAACAAGTGCCACTACTCCAGTCGCAGTGTCTTGGAAAGCCAGTACATGTTTCAAGAATTAAAATACAAAGACATGGGTATGAGACTACGAGTATATTTTTATGCAGAACAACAACGCAAGTCAGGTATAGATTGAAGTAGGCCAACTTAATGACATGTAGTTTTATTAATAATAATCGTGTAAACATCAATAATCAAGTGACAAATAACCACAGCAAGCATGCCGGCCCCAGACTGCTAATTTCACCTAATAGATATAACTCGACATCGTAATAAGTGTGTCAACCAATGGTAACAATATTATGACTACTAAATAAATCACTACAAGCTAATATGTTTATTTTACCATGTGGGTGGGGGTCACTCCGCCCTAATCACCAAACATTCGTGAAAAATTCATAATGAAAATTATGGTAACACAACAAACAATGTATAACGGTTTTACATATCTAGACATTAGTCAACCAATAACTACTAACACATCAGACCGAGAGGTAGGGCCAAACAGCCACACAAATGTACTCGTAAAAGTACCCGCACTAAACACCCTGTGTACACTACCGAAAACTTAGTGGAGGGAAAAGCGTTAATGCAAAACCTCGTGTACCAAACTATAACAGGGAAAAGCGTCAAAAATTCAAAAACTTTGTGAACTACCTCTCTGTCTTCAGTGTTTCACAGTGTATCCATACATAATGCACAACTTGATTTATTAGATAGCAACTGGTTAACAACTGTTAACACAATATTAGGGACGGAGGGTGGGATTTTTCAAACGGAGCTGAATAAACCAAACAACAAAACTGATCTTGCAATAAAATCAACACATTCAGCGATAACGATTAATCAGTAACAATAGAAATTCGGAAATATTTGCAGCGCAAAGGTCTCACAACGACACAAGCTAACTTGGAAATCGAGAGAGGCAGGCTCTAGGTCACGTGGTTGGTGTTTCCATACGCGTGAGCGAGTAATTAGGCCAATACTCTCTCTACCATAAAAGGTCTAACCTCAAATTGCCTTCATTGCCCTGTTCGCCGACCACGTAGTTTAAAACTAGACAATCCTGAAGAACGTCCATTCCATCCATCAAAGGGAGGGAGGGTGGGCAAATTGTTTAAGAACTCAGATTAAACCCAAACTGAATCAATATACGCACAAGATGAAACTAACATCAACTATCACTACACAATAATACGCAAATCAAAAATTACAACAATTCAAGCAAAGCAAAGATTTCTCGTGTACACTCCACGCAATTCCAAAGAAAAAGAGAGGACAGCATCATGGCCGCACTCGCTTTTATAGCGTTATCGGGTGCGCATGCGCGAGCCGTCGTGCATACTCTCGTAGCCCAAACAAGAATCGTCCTAATAGCTATGATGCTAAAGCATATTACATGAATTAAGTTACGTTGTCATTCCACATAAACGACAGTATGTCCCCGCTGTTTACATACATCCATTTATGCAGAACAACAACGCAAGTCAGGTATAGATTTATATGACATGTCTCTATTAAAATAATGCACATTATTAAATTTCTACCATTGGAAGTCCCATTGTCAAAAAGAGGTTAAACTGCATTCCAATATATAAAGCACTGGTGACATAGGCCCAGGCCCGGCCCAAGCCCGATGTGTTTAATATTTTTTCAGCCCATACCCGCAAAAAGTCCAGGCCTGGCCCGGCATGCAACATTTAGTAGAGGCCCGGGGCTTGGGCCGAAAGCCTGGCCTGTGCAGGGCACTAAAATATAGTCTGTTCATGAAGATTTATCTTGAAGGCAAATCTTCTTAACCTTCTACCATGGCTGGACACCCACGTATTTCAGGTTTGGTCTTAAGAAATTATATCACAGGAACAAAATGGATGTCATTGTACAGACAGAAAGACAAAATAAAGTGTGACATTTTACATGGATGTTGTAAAACCATAGCTTTGAAATCAGTAGAAAATAAACAAAACAACAATAATACAATCTTCCGAATCAGGTCCAGTGTTAGAAGAAACAGGCCATATCAGACTTCATAGCAAGCAAGGTTGATGAATGTAAACAACAACTAAAACATAGCAAGCAAGGTTGATGAATGTAAACAACAACTAAAACAGCAAGCAAGGTTGATGAATGTAAACAACAACTAAAACATAGCAAGCAAGGTTGATGAATGTAAACAACAACTAAAACATAGCAAGCAAGGTTGATGAATGTAAACAACAACTAAAACAGCAAGCAAGGTTGATGAATGTAAACAACAACTAAAACATAGCAAGCAAGGTTGATGAATGTAAACAACAACTAAAACATAGCAAGCAAGGTTGATGAATGTAAACAACAACTAAAACATAGCAAGCAAGGTTGATGAATGTAAACAACAACTAAAACAATGTTGGCAAACATTAAAAAGCCATGAAACTTCTTCTTAGTGTAGAACCAAGCCAGAAAGTATAGGACATAGTATCGACAACAACATAGGACATAGTATCGACATCAACATAGGACATAGTATCGACAACAACATAAGACATAGCGCCGACGACCGCATAGGACGCAGCGCCGACGACCGCATAGGACGCAGCACCGACGACCGCATAGGATGCAGTGTCGACAACAATATAGGACGTAGCGTCGAAAACAACATAGGACATAGTATTGATAACATTTTATTGTTTTATTACCATTGACACTAGTTGATCAACTGCCACAAAGTACAGGGAAATATGGGTGGCAACACATGCACGAACACTACAGGTCATTAGGTTCCCCCAGTAAAGGTTTCTGTCTGTCTTTAGTGAAGTCCTCCAAGACACAGTACTAGATCCTGAGCAAATAAAATTTGAGCAAGGCTACTGGTCTATAATTATTATAATAAGTACTAAATGATCAGTTGGATTTTTATAAACTTATTGCAGTTTTGTAGAGACAGATACTGTCCATGGATGGTAATAATAATGTTGGCTTATGATGATGAAAAATTTTATAGTTCTTATTATAATGAAAATTATAAAAAGTATATTTATGGACTTGTGAAATTTACTTATGCAAAATTTCAGACTTGTGGGTGAAACAGTTTTATCAGAATTATTGCATATCAAAGATTAAAAATGAAAAAAGTGTTACATCTTACCCCATATGTAGAAATAACTTTGACCCTAATTGTCACTGGCTCTCCCTCTCCCCCATCTCTCTAATGTTAAGTTAGTTTAATAAAAACTATCATATGACAGTATTTACCAATGGTGTATCAGCAATATGCCACTGGACTACAGGAACTCTCATTGTAACATTGCTTATTAAACTTGTCATTGTTGACAAATGATGCTGATTTGACAAATGTGAAGGGTAAGCCCTCAACTGGGCTCTGTTCTGCCACTCTAACAGGGCTGGGGCCCATAACACAAATCTAATAAATTAAAATAACTTTGTTTTTCAAGTACATTTACACTTCTCAAATTTCCAAATAATTTACAATTATGCAACTTTATTCATAGTAACAATTACAAATGCAATACACATAACCAACTGTTTCTTTATAAAATATCCAATATTTGGTAATTATGTGGCATGAGTGTTGCTAAAAGTTGTTTTATGTGTTGTACGTATACGACTGATTAACTTTCATACAGTTATTAATAATAAATTACCCCTGGACACATGTCTGACACATATTTGGGAACCAGAGCAAGTTGAGGCATAGGTGTGTGCATTTGCATACACATATAGGGCATCCAGTGAAACAATGTTGACTGTTCTTGCATGGCCGCATGCTACTTGTTGAAGATTGAATGAAGCTTGTTTTGTACAGTGAGCCAGTGACTGTAGGCAGTCCCTCTGTGAAATCTGGTATAGTCTATTCAAGAAGATTTATCTTGAGGACAAATCTCTCAATCTGTGACTTGCTACCACGGCTGGGTACACAAGTAGGTCAGGTTTGGTTGTAGGAAATAATAACCCAGATACAACATGGATGTCATTGCACAGACAGACAGAAAGACAAAATAAAGTCTTACATTTTACACGGATGTGGTAAAACCATAGCTTCGGAATTAGTAAAAAATGCACAAAACAATGATAACAGAATCTTCGGAATCATATCTGGTGTAAGAAAAAAGGCAAAATCAGACAACAATAAAAAAAATTGGCAAATGTAAAAAATCCTCGAAACTTCTTCTCAGTGTAAAACTATCATATGCCATAGTATCGACAATAACATGTATTTGTTTTGATAAAGTAAAGGTGACTGAGCATTAAAAAAAAAAATTACTACCACAGAGCATTGATACTAGTTGATCTACTGCCACCAAGTGCAGGGAAATATGGGTGGAAACATGATATAGGAGCACTGCAGGTCATTAGGTGCCTCCAGTAAAGGTTTCTGACTTAGTGATGTCATTGAGGACAAAGTACTAGAGATCCTGAACAAATTAAATTCAAGCAAGGCTACTGGTTTATGATTATATTTAGTTTAAGTAATAACTGATCAGTTGGATTTTGATAAACTTTCATTGCAATTCTTTAGATATAGATACTGTTCATGGATGGTACCAGTAATAACAATAATGATTTGTAATGATAATACAAAATTGTGTAGTTGCAGTGATAATGGAAAATTGTGTAGTCGCAATGATAATGAAAAATATTGTAGTCACAATAATAATGAAAAATTGTGTAGTCGCAACGATAATGAAAAATTGTGTAGTTGCAATGATAATGAAAAATTATTCAATTGCAATAATAATGAAAAATTGTGTAGTTGCAATGAAAATGACAAATTGTGTAGTTGCAATGATAATGGAAATTTTTTTAGTTGCAACAATAATGGAAAATTGTGTAGTAGCAGTGATAATGGAAAATGGTGTAGTCGCAACGATAATGAAAAAAATTGTATTTGCAAAAATAATGAAAAATTGTGTAGTTGCAATGATAATAAAAATGTGTGTAGTCACAATGATAATGAAACATTTTGTAGTTGTAATGATAATGAAAAATTGTGTTGTCACAATGATAATAAAAAAAAGTTGTAGTTGTAACGATAATGATAATGAAAATTTGTGTAGTCACAATGATATTGAAAAATTGTGTATTCACAATGATAATGAAAAATTTAGTAGTCGCAATGATAATGAAAAATATTGTAGTCGCAACGATAATGAAAAATTGTGTAGTTGCAATGATAATGAAAAATTATTCAATTGCAATAATAATGAAAAATTGTGTAGTTGCAATGAAAATGACAAATTGTGTAGTTGCAATGATAATGGAAATTTTTTTAGTTGCAACAATAATGGAAAATTGTGTAGTAGCAGTGATAATGGAAAATGGTGTAGTCGCAACGATAATGAAAAAAATTGTATTTGCAAAAATAATGAAAAATTGTGTAGTTGCAATGATAATAAAAATGTGTGTAGTCACAATGATAATGAAACATTTTGTAGTTGTAATGATAATGAAAAATTGTGTAGTCACAATGATAATAAAAAAAATTTGTAGTTGTAACGATAATGAAAATTTGTGTAGTCACAATGATATTGAAAAATTGTGTATTCACAATGATAATGAAAAATTTAGTAGTCGCAATGATAATGAAAAATTGTGTAGTTGCAATGATAATGGAAATTGTGTATTGTGTAGTTGCAATGATAATGAAAGATTCTGTAGTTGCAGTGATAACAAAACATTCTGTGTAGTTGAAATGATAATGACAAATTGTTTAGTTGCAATGATAATGGAAAATTGTGTATTGTGTAGTTGCAATTATAATGAAAGATTGTGTAGTTGCAATGATAAAAAAATGTGTGTAGTCACAATGATAATGAAAACTGTGTAGTAATGAAAATGAAAAATTGTGTAGTTGTAATGATAATGAAACATTTTTTAGTTGTAATTATATTGAAAATTTGTGTAGTCACAATGATAATGAAAAATGTTGTAGTCACAATGATAATGAAAAATTGTGTACCTGGGTAGTTGCAATGATAATGAAAAATTGTGTAGTTACAATGATAATGAAAAATAATGCAGTTGCAATAATAATGAAAAAGTGTGTAGTTGCAATGAAAATGACAAATTGTGTAGTTGCAATGATAATGGAAATTGTTTTAGTTGCAATGATAATGGAAAATGGTGTAGTAGCAGTGATAATGGAAAATTGTGTAGTCGCAACGATAATGAAAAATTGTGCAGTCGCAATGATAATGAAATAAATTGTGTAGTTGCAATGATAATAAAAATGTGTGTAGTCACAATGATAATGAAAAAAAATTTAGTCGCAATGATAATGAAAAATTGTGTAGTTGTAATGACAATGAAAAATTGTATAGTTGTAATTACAACGAAAATTTGTGTAGTCACAATGATAATGAAAAATTGTGTAGTTGCAATGATAATGAAAAATTGTGTAGTTGCAATGATAATAAAAAATTGCAATGATAATGGAAATTGTGTATAGCGTAGTTGCAATGATAATGAAAGATTCTGTAGTTGCAGTGATAACAAAACATTTTGTGTAGTTGAAATGATAATGACAAATTGTTTAGTTGCAATGATAATGGAAAATTGTGTAGTAGCAGTGATAATGGCAATTTGTGTATTGTATAATTGAAATGAAAATGAAAAATTCTGTAGTTGCAGTGATAATAAAAATGTTGTGTAGTTACAATGATAATGAAAATGTGTGTAGTCACAATGATGATGAAAATTGTGTATTACTAATAATGAAAAATTGTGTAGTCACAATGATAATGAAAAATTGTGTAGTCGCAATAATAATGAAAAATTGTGTAGTCGCAATGATAATGAAAAATTGTGTAGTTGTAATGATAATAAAAAATTGTAGTTGTAATTATAATGAAAATGTGTGTAGTCACAATAATAATGAAAAATTGTGTAGTTGCAATGATAATGAAAAATTGTGTAGTTGCAATGATAATGGAATATTGTGTATTGTATAGTTGCAATGATAATGAAAGATTCTGTCATTGCAGTGATAATAAAAAATGTTGTGTAGTTGAAATGATAATGACAAATTGTTTAGTTGCAATGATAATGGAAAATTGTGTGGTAGCAGTGATAATGGAAAATTGTGTAGTATCAGTGATAATAGAAAATTGTGAAGTCGCAGCGATAATGAAAAATTTTGTAGTTTCAATGATAATGAAAAATGTTGTAGTCACAGCGATAATGAGAAATTGTGTAGTCTCGATGTTAATGAAAAATGTTGTAGTTGCAATGATATTGAAAACTTATATGGTTGCAATGATAATGAAAAATTGTCTGGTTGCAATGATAATGGAAAATTGTGTAGTTGCAATGATAATGGAATTTTTTAGCTGCAATGATAATAAAAAAATTTATAGTTGCAATTATAATGACAAATGTTGTAATTGTAATGATAATGAAACATGTATGTGCATGACATGAACTGTTGTGAAATTTACTATGCAAAATTTCAGACTTGTGAGTGAAACAGTTTTAGAGTTATTGCATATCATCTGACAGTATTTATATATGGTGTGTCGCAATATGCCACTGGACTGCAGGGATTGTCATTGTAACATTGTTTATTAAACTTGTCGTTGTTGACAAAGGATGCAGATTTGACAAATGTTGTGGAGTGTAGGCCGTCAACTACGATATGTTCTGCCTCACTAACATGGCTCAGTCCCATATCACCAATCAAATAAATTAGTTACTTTTATTTTTCATTTCAATTACATTTACACAACTTCAATTATATATACAATTATAAATGCAAATGTGTATTCCAAAAATAATAAGGGTTTGATAATTATATGGCATTGATGTTTTTTAATTTGAATATGTTGTATGTATATGAGTATACGATTGATTACTATGCGTTTGCAGTTATAAAAAAAATTATTCCTCCAGAAAAAAATGTTTGGGAACAAAACTGCATGTGCCACAGTAGTGCCTTGAATGGGCCTATAATTTGTATCCAAGCCCAGCCCACAATTAGCAGTTAGAATCCAGGCCCAGCCCATTTAACTGGCCCACAAAAATGTTTTAAGCCCGGCCCAGGCCCGCAAACTAAAATGTTGGCCCCGGCCCAGACTGTTAATGTTTGGCCTAGGCCCGGCCAGGCCTGCAGGTTCCAGTCCTGGCCCATACCCATGGGCCAAAGATGGGTAAGCCCACTGCCCGCTAAATTTAGAGAAGATAAAACTTATTATCTTATAAAAAAAATAGAACACAAATAAATTGTAATAGGAAGACCTAGACAATAGAATGTCCACTGGTAGGGTCAAAGGGTGATAAGTTGATGGTTAATCATGGCTTGATCCCTACTGCAAATAAGTATAAAGTAAACATTTGGGGCTGGCTGCTTCCAGCCAGGTGAACTTAAGTAGCCTGGTATGGGGCCATTAGATCTATGCAAAAGGCTGCATTCATGCAAAAAATATGCATCTGTATTGTGTATGTAGTAGTAATATGTATACTGTGTAACATGTGTACTGTGTATGCAATACTATGCACAAAGTCAAACACATAGCATACTACATACCCAGAGAATCAAAAACCCTGTTTATCCTCAGCAATAACGATACAATACAAGTTTGAGCTGAAGAAGAATGATGGGAAACATGCATTAACTGTGATGAAGCCAGTAAAACAAGTGCCACTACTCCAGTCGCAGTGTCTTGGAAAGCCAGTACATGTTTCAAGAATTAAAATACAAAGACATGGGTATGAGACTACGAGTATATTTTTTATGCAGAACAACAACGCAAGTCAGGTATAGATTGAAGTAGGCCAACTTAATGACATGTAGTTTTATTAATAATAATCGTGTAAACATCAATAATCAAGTGACAAATAACCACAGCAAGCATGCCGGCCCCAGACTGCTAATTTCACCTAATAGATATAACTCGACATCGTAATAAGTGTGTCAACCAATGGTAACAATATTATGACTACTAAATAAATCACTACAAGCTAATATGTTTATTTTACCATGTGGGTGGGGGTCACTCCGCCCTAATCACCAAACATTCGTGAAAAATTCATAATGAAAATTATGGTAACACAACAAACAATGTATAACGGTTTTACATATCTAGACATTAGTCAACCAATAACTACTAACACATCAGACCGAGAGGTAGGGCCAAACAGCCACACAAATGTACTCGTAAAAAGTACCCGCACTAAACACCCTGTGTACACTACCGAAAACTTAGTGGAGGGAAAAGCGTTAATGCAAAACCTCGTGTACCAAACTATAACAGGGAAAAGCGTCAAAAAATTCAAAAACTTTGTGAACTACCTCTCTGTCTTCAGTGTTTCACAGTGTATCCATACATAATGCACAACTTGATTTATTAGATAGCAACTGGTTAACAACTGTTAACACAATATTAGGGACGGAGGGTGGGATTTTTCAAACGGAGCTGAATAAACCAAACAAAAAAACTGATCTTGCAATAAAATCAACACGTTCAGTGATAACGATTAATCAGTAACAATAGAAATTCGGAAATATTTGCAGCGCAAAGGTCTCACAACGACACAAGCTAACTTGGAAATCGAGAGAGGCAGGCTCTAGGTCACGTGGTTGGTGTTTCCATACGCGTGAGCGAGTAATTAGGCCAATACTCTCTCTACCATAAAAGGTCTAACCTCAAATCGCCTTCATTGCCCTGTTCGCCGACCACGTAGTTTAAAACTAGACAATCCTGAAGAACGTCCATTCCATCCATCAAAGGGAGGGAGGGTGGGCAAATTGTTTAAGAACTCAGATTAAACCCAAACTGAATCAATATACGCACAAGATGAAACTAACATCAACTATCACTACACAATAATACGCAAATCAAAAATTACAACAATTCAAGCAAAGCAAAGATTTCTCGTGTACACTCCACGCAATTCCGAAGAAAAAGAGAGGACAGCATCATGGCCGCACTCGCTTTTATAGCGTTATCGGGTGCGCATGCGCGAGCCGCCGTGCATACTCTCGTAGCCCAAACAAGTATCGTCCTAATAGCTATGATGCTAAAGCATATTACATGAATTAAGTTACGTTGTCATTCCACATAAACGACAGTATGTCCCAGCTGTTTACATACATCCATTTATGCAGAACAACAACGCAAGTCAGGTATAGATTTATATGACATGTCTCTATTAAAATAATGCACATTATTAAAATTATACCATTGGAAGTCCCATTGTCGAAAAGAGGTTAAACTGCATTCCAATATATAAAGCACTGGTGACATAGGCCCAGGCCCGGCCCAAGCCCGATGTGTTTAATATTTTTTCAGCCCATGCCCGCAAAAAGTCCAGGCCCGGCCCGGCATGCAACATTTAGTAGAGGCCCGGGGCTTGGGCCGAAAGCCTGGCCTGTGCAGGGCACTAAAATATAGTCTGTTCATGAAGATTTATCTTGAAGACAAATCTTCTTAACCTGCTACCATGGCTGGACACCCACGTATTTCAGGTTTGGTCTTAAGAAATTATATCACAGGAACAAAATGGATGTCATTGTACAGACAGAAAGACAAAATAAAGTGTGACATTTTACATGGATGTTGTAAAACCATAGCTTTGAAATCAGTAGAAAATAAACAAAACAACAATAATACAATCTTCCGAATCAGGTCCAGTGTTAGAAGAAACAGGCCATATCAGACTTCATAGCAAGCAAGGTTGATGAATGTAAACAACAACTAAAACATAGCAAGCAAGGTTGATGAATGTAAACAACAACTAAAACAGCAAGCAAGGTTGATGAATGTAAACAACAACTAAAACATAGCAAGCAAGGTTGATGAATGTAAACAACAACTAAAACATAGCAAGCAAGGTTGATGAATGTAAACAACAACTAAAACAGCAAGCAAGGTTGATGAATGTAAACAACAACTAAAACATAGCAAGCAAGGTTGATGAATGTAAACAACAACTAAAACATAGCAAGCAAGGTTGATGAATGTAAACAACAACTAAAACATAGCAAGCAAGGTTGATGAATGTAAACAACAACTAAAACAATGTTGGCAAACATTAAAAAGCCATGAAACTTCTTCTTAGTGTAGAACCAAGCCAGAAAGTATAGGACATAGTATCGACAACAACATAGGACATAGTATCGACATCAACATAGGACATAGTATCGACAACAACATAAGACATAGCGCCGACGACCGCATAGGACGCAGCGCCGACGACCGCATAGGACGCAGCACCGACGACCGCATAGGATGCAGTGTCGACAACAATATAGGACGTAGCGTCGAAAACAACATAGGACATAGTATTGATAACATTTTATTGTTTTATTACCATTGACACTAGTTGATCAACTGCCACAAAGTACAGGGAAATATGGGTGGCAACACATGCACGAACACTACAGGTCATTAGGTTCCCCCAGTAAAGGTTTCTGTCTTAGTGAAGTCTTTGAGGACAAAGTACTAGAGATCCTGAAAAAATCAAATGTGAGCAAAGCTACTGGTTTATTATTATTTTTTAGTTGAAGTAATAAATGATCATTTGAATTTTTATAAACTTTTACTGCAATTATGAGATATATACTATTCGTGGATAATAATAATAATTATGGCCTGTACTGACAATGAAAAATTGTGTAGTTGCAATGATAATGAAACCCTTTTGTGTATGATATGGACATGTGAAATTGACCTATGCAAAATTTCAGAATTGTGAGTGAAACAGTTTTAAAGTTATTGCATTTCAATGATTTAAAAAAAATAATACATTGTGTTACCTCTTAACACATACGTGGACATCAGTTTGCCCCTAATCGTCTATGTATCTCCCCTCCCTTCCTCTCTCTCTCTCTCTAATGTAAATTTAATTTAATAAAACTAGTATATGACAGTATTTATAGCTGGTGTGTCGCTATGTGCCACTGGACTGAATGCACTGTCATTGTGACATTGTTTATTAAACTTGTTGTCATTAACAAAGGATGCTCATTTGACAAATGTGGAAGGTAAGCCTAAACTGGGCTCTGTTCTGCCTCTCAAACAAGGCTGGTCCCATAACACCAATCAAATAAATTATGTACATTTACTTTTATTTTCAATTACATTTACACTTTTAAAATGTCCAAATCAATTGCTTCAATCACACACACACAATTACAAATACAATTCACAGAACCAACTAGTTATTCATAAAATATCCAATATTTGATAATTATCTTGCAAGGGTGTTGTTAAATGTTGTTGGAAAAGTTGTATGTATACGACTGATTTACATGCATACACAGTTTACCCCTGGACACGTATTTAGGAACAATCGCAAGTTGAGGCATTGGTATGTGCATGTGCACGTACAGGCAGCACATATAAGGTGTCTAGCGAAATTGTGTTATCTGTGTTCATGCATGGCCACACACAGCTGCTTGTTGAAGAATAACTGGAACTTGTTTTGCCAAGCAAGTCAGTAGATTATAAGCAGTCTCTCGCTATAGGTAGAAGTTTGTGAAATCTGATATATAGTCTATTCATGAAGATATATCTTGAGGAAAAATATCTTAACCTATGACCTGCTGCTATGGCTGCGCACCCAAGTAGATCAGGTTTGGTCTAGGAAATAATATTACAGGAACAACATAGATGTCATTATAACAGACAGAAAGATGCAATAAAGTATGACATTTTACATAGATGTGGCTGCACCGTAACTTTGGTATAAGTAGAAAACGTACAAACTGTGATAATATTTATGTCTACTGCTGGGTTCACACATCTACTAAAGGGCCTTTCAAAAATTACATAACAGCTTTTCTCAACTTCATAAATAACTATTTTAGAACAACTCTATTTAACTTCTGCATGTTATGATACACAGTGACAAACAAATGTAATATACATACAACATATTATGTTTTATTAATTATTTGTTGCAAACAATTTAAGTTAAAAAGTTAGATGATGTAATTGAAAAGTAATTGAAAATATCAATTATATTTTCACCAATTCCAATTACTTTTAAAAAACAAATCACCCCTTCCAATTACGAAATTGGTGTTTCAGTTACAATGTATTTGACCCCACACTCTCTTCCCCTCAGCGTAAGTGCCCACCCCCTCTGTTTGTACATAATTGTTTAACACCCCCTAATTACTAGAAAGTAATCTTAAAATTGGCAAAACACAAGTTTAGGGTTCAGTGTGTACATAGGTACTCAGTCATAGGACAAGTGATATATTTAACAAGATTGCCATCCAAGGCAAAGAACCAGATGGCAAGTGGACAAGGAAGCCATTGGCTTATCGAGAGTCCAACATATTTTCATTGATGTGTAACCCGCCCTCCTGAGATATGTGTCAACCCTGTTCTTAATTATATTCATGCTGCTAGTGGTGACACAATCCGTAGACAATTTGTTCTATTCATTTATTGTCTTCTGTGAGAACGAGTACTTTCTGATATCCAATCTACAACGATTGTTTACTAATGTTATCTCATGTCGTCTAGTTCTACTATCTTTTTTGAGTGAGAAACCATATTTCCATCAATATTTTCGTACCCATTTAATATCTTAAAAACTTCAACTTGATCTCCCCTTAATATCCTTGTATATAGGGTTGTTAAACCATGTATTCCTGCAAGTGTATCTATATCGTTCTTACGATATGGTATCCAAGTTGTATACAGTATTCTAAATGAGGCCAAACTGTTTCTTTATACTTTTAGCTTTTTTCCTTGTATGTTACATTTATCTTAACCCAATAATTTGATTACCCTCTGAAGCTGCAATAGAAGTAATGACCTGTGACCTTTCAGATAAAAATGATGTGAAACTACAGTGGCCAGCATAATATGAAAACTTGTGGCTCAAACTGGCCCGACGCCCTAAGAAAGACGCGGGGCCAGTATTAATGTCGAGCTAGGCCTGTCCCACATGTTGTACGAAAATGTTGTTTATTTAGAACAATTGGTAATCATGCGTTAGGTTTGGCTGAAATATCTATGTCACTAAACAACATTCTTACATCATTTTCTTACCTCATGTTTCGTTTTCTTTCCCAATGCATTTATTCCATCATTCAAAATCATTCTACGAACAAAAAAGCATGTATTCTTTTAAAATATTGTGTTTTGTACACATTTGTGGTCCAAACACTGCCATGGATTGCATCTGCAGTGAGCTATAATATAATATAATATCCAGTATATACGGCACTCACTGATCACATTGGATCATGATTGCGATAATTTTTGCTGTGTAACCAATTCATCGAGATAAATTTAATCCTGCAAGTATCGTGATTGAGTTGTGTCATGTATATCATGGTTTGGGGTCATGATCCTGAAGTTGAAGTATCATGTGCTTAAATACAAACAATGCTGACGGATGGTTAAAATTGCATATTGAATTTTTCACTAATAAAAAACTACACAACAATATGTTTCGATGTTTTATTAAAAATACGCAATGAAACTTTTTTGTTAAACTTGTTTGCACCAAATTTATTTCATGTTTTCTCAAAAATAGTTTTGCACAAATATTTTCTCATGACCTTTCAAAAACAATTATTGATGGTAAACTGGTGTAGCAAGGTAATATAAAAATTAGTGAATAAACATTAGTGAATTTACATCAGAATTATCTGTGTGCACTACTTTCTGAAACTTATATTTAAAAGTATTTTATTTCTTGAAAAAGTACTTAAAAATACATTTATTTGAAATACTTTTTAAAAGCATTTTTTTTTTGTAATACTTTATTTGAGGTATTTAAAAAAAAATTGTTTAAGTGTCTTGGTCAATCCTGCCGATGACATTGTACACTTTTTCGGATTGAACTATTGAATAATCCGAGGCCAAGTTAGTACGGAATTGTGCAGTATAAATGGGGTATAAGATGTTAATGCTCACTGCGGAAGACACTAAGACACACTAAAAATTTGGACTAAGTTATTGTAATGTTTTTCATATACATTATCCTCACTCCGTATTTGAACAGTCCTCTGTCCAATCTTAATAAACCGTGGGTTGATCCAGGGGTGTCCACCACGCCTTTATTTCGGCCGAATTTGTTTCATCACATCAGAACATCATGTTATAATTATCTGTTGAGACACCGTGAGGTGGCACCCTCCTGCACTTAGATGAGATGATGACATTTCTAACACACCAACCCAGGACCATCACATGTCCCCAGTCATTTCTATTAGCGTTGTCAGTCATTTAATTAGTATGAACTGGTATGTGTGTACTACATGATATTGTGTTTTGCAGAAGTCTCTCTAATTCACCAGTTGAAGAAAAAGGTAGACATCCGGGTCAGTTGTCCATACCACCACACCGTTCCTCCGACGGAGTGAAGCAAAATACTTATCTTAAACAATCTGTTGTCTACATTGACAACAAAGATGTTCCAAAGCACCTCACAGATCTATTAAAAATGCCAGAATACCGTGATAAAAATTTTCGAGGATTCATCACTACTAAGGTCAGTGTACATTATGTCATTACATGTATCGTATTTGACCAAATACACGAACAGAATGCCTTAAAAATTGGGTCATGGAAAAACATCAAGGAATCTGTTCTTATAAGCATACACCAAAATGTGTTTTTCTAGACAATAATGTAGCTGTTTAACACTAGTGGTGTCATTTGGTGATTAGTGTAGAACAACTGAAATTACAACAATTACTATTTCAGTTCAACTCAATAAAACTGTCTGTATATGCATAACAGTAATCTTCCATTTATCATTTATATTTGTCTGAATGCCAGTTTTCAAAAGTATCTATGTCCCTGGCATATTTATATTTTTTGAAATAGGACAACTATTTTCAAAGAAATAGATCTCACAATCTTTTCAAACTACCTCCATTGATATCTAGTGTACAATAGTATATGTATAATATTATTTGTGAGTACTGAATGTGAAGTTGATTGTCCATATATTAAAGTTATGTCATGCTGAATATCAGGCTTTGTTTGAAAAATACTTGCCCAAGCCTATGTGTTGGGCAACTGTACTGGTGCTGAATAATATTACAGAAGCAAATCAAAATAGTGAACATTTCTCAGGATAGTTTGTTTTCATGTTGAAATGTTTTACAAAGGTAAATCATTTCAACACACAAAGAAATCAGCAGTTAATATTATACCTAAACATCTAAATAGGAGCTATCCATAAAGTATGGCATACTATTTGTTAAACAATTTTAGATGCCCCATCCCCTTGTCATGCTTCGAAACGTTCATGTATACACCCCTTAAAACTATGTTCGTTTTGAGAAAGACCCCCCCACACCTATTATGCATACATTTTTCACCAAGTTTGCATAGTTAAAATATATCTCCAAACTAGCATAGCAATCAATGCTATCAGTCTGATACTAACAGCTAGACGAGCAAAAAACTTTTTTAATCATGAATGTAACGATTGCCAATACACCCCCAACCCCATGTAATGCTCCATAACACTTATCCGGGCACCCACCTGAGCGTGACGTACTTTATGGAGGGCCCCTTAATGGTGTTTGAAAAAAATCAGTAATTTGTTCTATTAATAATGTGATTGTTGACAGAAACTAAAGATTGATGCTGGCCACTATGACGAGTGGACGGAGGGTGAAGAGATATGCCAATGGAAGACAGATACATTTTTAGGGAAAGGTGCATATGGCGAGTGCAACGCAGTCATAGACACCAACACCAAGTACAAATTTGTCGCAAAATTAGTAAGTATTCTTTGTTCAATAATACATACAGCATACGTACGGGAGGGGGGAGGGAGGGAGGGAGGGAGGACTTCTTTGACTGTGAAATATTGAAAAAACTGGACTCAACATATGATCAAACACTTTTTTAACATACCCAAAATGTTTTTGTTTACCTGTATAATTTTTGCCACCTTGCCAAAGTGGCTTCATCAGTATTAATGATGATGACGTCCTGGTAGGACGATGTCCTGGTAGTATGACGTCGCTGTAGATGCGAGTTCGTAGTTCCCCTTATCTTGGTTGTTCGCTGCCTCTTGTCTTCCGTATCCACATCACTTCTATGGGACTCCCTGTCTACCACTTTTAGATCTATAAGATGGTACTTGGTGGCGTGACCTGTGACCTTTTTGCTCATCGTTTATTGTTCTCTTGGTGCGTTCTCCACATCTTTCTTGTCATCATCTAGTCTGGTCTTAAACAATCTCCCTGTCTCTCTTATGTAGGAAGAACTCATACATGGGATTTGGTACACTAGTTCATCCGGTTCGATAAATAAGTCAGATAATCACATACCAGTAAGTTTAACGTCGGTAATATGTTAATTATTAAAAAGGTTAATTAAAGACCATATAGTGGACTTCCTTGTTAGGCATAGATTATTAATTTCATTTCAACATGGGTTCCTAAAAGTGAGGTCATGTTTAACAAATATGTTATGTTTTTTGGAAGAAATCACTAAGTGGATAGACGAGGGATCGCCAGTAGATATTATCTACTTAGATTTTCAGAAAGCTTTTGACAAAGTGCCACATCAAAGATTACTACTTAAATTAAAAGCCCACAATATCAGGGATAGCATAATTGACTGGATTGAACAAAGGCTGACTGACAGAAGACAGCGTGTTGTAGTAGATGGAGAGGTTTCAAACTGGAAATCAGTTTTTTTAAGTGGGTACCACAAACATCAGTATTATAACCTTTAATATTCTTAATATATATATCAATGACTTGGATGACAATATAACAAGCAACGTACTGAAATTTCCAGATGACACAAAACTGTTTAGAAAGGTTAAGAATGATGGTAGTAAATAACATTTACAAAACGATCTAGATAAATTAGTTAAATGGTCCAAAAAATGGCAGATGTTATTCAATTTTGGGAAATGTAAATGCCAACATACAGGACACGGGAAATTGGATGTAAACTATAATATGGGAGATACTGTTCTAGATACTACTGTAAAAGAAAAAAACTTATGAATAACAATAAGTGCTGATATGAAAGTTTCAGAATAGTGTGGTATTGCAGCTTCAAAGGGTAATTAAATTATTGGGTTATTAGGAGCAACATAACATACAAGGGATAAAAGCTAATTATACCTCTTTATAAAGCAATAAATAAAATAAAGTATAAAGCAATTGTTATACCTCATTTATAATCTGTATGCAAGCATGGAGACCATATCATAAGAAGGATATAGATACACTTGAACGAATACAGAGGAGAGCAACTAAAATGATTCCAGAACTGAGAGACCTTAGTTATGAAAAGCACCTAAAAATGTTATTTAACAACCCTTGTGACAAGGAGGTTAAGCGGAGATCAGATTGAAGTGTTTAAGATATTGAATGGATATGAAAATATTGATATAAATATGTTTTTCTCACTCAAGAAGGACAGCAGAACTAGAGGACATGAGGTAAAATTAGTAAAGGATCAATGTAGATTGGACATCAGGAAGCACTCGTTCTCACAGAGAACAATAAATGAATGGAACAAATTGTCTACGGATTGTATAACTGCTAGCAGCGTGAATATGTTTAAAAACAAGGTTGACACATATCTCAGGAGGGCGGGTTACACATAGATGAAAATTGTTGGACTCTCAATAAGCCAATGGTTTCCTTGTCCACTTGCCATCTGGGCCTTTGGCTTGGATGACAAATCTTGTTAAAACTGTTTTTTCTGGTTCTACTCTGTCTTTTGGGTGTACAAACAAGCGTCTGAGGGTTGCATAGGGATGCATGGTTCTGGCCACCCTGTACTTCTTCAGTACCTGATGAACCCATTCATATGGGATGGTGACCTGGCTTCTGTAGTTCTTGTCCTTTTTGCTCTTCTTGTTAATCACCTTTTTCAAAGCCACACGGAACCATGATAACACCTACACTACCATGATGATACTTTTACTACACATCATGACATATACACATTCAGTATACAACATTATAACACATTCACTACATACCATGATAACAAATTAAATGTACATCATGATAACAACTTAAATGTACGTCACGATAACACATTCAGTACACACCATGACAACACATTTAATATACATCATGATAATACATTCACTACACAACACATTGACATCTAAACAAAGCTTGTTATATTTGAAAGAAGTTGAACTTCTCAAGTCCAGTTGTTTATGTAAAGTTGTATGACATTTCTATATTTATACATATAGTTTTAATGAATTTTGTGTTGTGATTTCAGTATGTATTCCATATATTTAATGTATTGTAGCCTTGTATTTGTTAGCTTTTTATCCTGTATTTATAACTACTCAGCACTTTTGTTTTATCTTTTGCTTGTAATTTTATTTTTTTATATATATATATATTAAAATTACAAGTAAATGAAATGATAAAGCAAAAGATAAAACAATATATATATATATATATATATATATATATATATATTACATAAGATTTTGCTTTGTAAACTGTTATTATCCAATTTTTCATTTACTTATCTTCTGTATGTGCAATTGTATATGTGTTTGTGTACTTTTCTTTAAACATCCGTGAACTGGGCATTAGCCCCGGATTTGTTGGTTATAAGTAAAGTTTTTATTATTGTTATGATGTATGATATATTACATAGGAAATGTTATTATGGAAAACTAATGAATGATTCAGTTAAAAAGTAATTATTTTCGTTTCATGCAGTTTCCAATTCGTTGTCATGTTTGCTTCTATAAAAGAAGGGAACAGGGTCGGTTGTCATTGTTATCATAACTATTCAACTGATGCAAACAGCTTCATGATATTGTTATACTTTTTGTTTGGCAATTTAGATTAAATATAAGTCTAATGGTAGTTGTGTGTTTTATGTTGGAACAGATGAATAATAATACAGATTTTAAAGACATCATTCAAGAAGTGAAGGCCTTGAGCTGTCTAGAGCATGAGAGAATTCCAAAGTTATACGGCATGCTCTACAACAAAGACAAGTGCTACATATTTATGGAACTAGTAAAAGGTACCTCAGCTAATGCAATTTATTATTTGCAGGTACTAATTTAAGTTAACTGCAAGCCTGGCTGTTTATAACTGGAATGTGTCATATAATCAGACAAATTCTGAATTGTTGAAACAAAATTTCATGAGAGTAAGGAAGTGTGGTCATGTTTACCGTCATCAACTGGCTACATTATATCTCAACAGTGTTATGACATGTTAATAAGCAAATGGCCTTGTGCTAATTAACAGCCATGCACATGTATCAGTGGAAGCAGGCGTGGTGTGATGGTGTCATGCATTTGTGTGCATGCACTAGTGCCCTGCGTGGGCCTATAATTTGAGCCCAAGCCCGGCCTGCAATTATCAGTTAGAATCCAGGCCCGCAGCAATTTTTCAAGCCCGGCCCAGCCCAGGCCCGCAAACTAGAATTTAGGCCCAGGACAGACCCAGGTGAATGTTTGGCCCCGGCCCCGGCCCGGCCCGCAAGTTTCAGGCCCATACCTGCGGGCCAAAGACGGGTAAGCCGCTAAGTTTAGAGAAGATAAACCTATAATCTTATAAGAAATACGAAACACAAATAAACTGTAAAACAGACTTATTGTTTTATTAAATAAAAATAATAATATATGAACATTGTATATACTAAAGTCAGTTGTTGTTTAGTAGTGTCTATAGCTAGTACTAGCTACTACTATATGTCACCCACTGGCACTGACACCCAGTGGCATTTCCAGCAGGCCTGCAGTCACTAGCCTGAGACAGATCAGGTTGAGACATGTGTGAATTAGTACAAGTGTGAATGAATCAGTATTGGGGAAATTGTAGATACTAAATAGCATTCACTAGTTCACACAATTTAAAAATACCAATTACCAACTGGGGTGGGTACTGGGTACTGGCACTGCTGGGCAGTGGCCAGTGGGCTGGTCATTCAGGCAGGCAATGTTTGGAGGGAAGACCTAGACAATAGAATGTCCACTGGTTTGGTCAAAGGGTGATTAAGTTGATGGTTAATCATGGCTTGATTGCCTCTGCAAATATGTATAAAGTAAACATTTGGGGCTGGCTGCTTCCAGCCAGGTGAACTTAAGTGGCCTGGTATGGGGTCATTACATCTATGCAAAAGGGTACATTCATGCCAAAAATATGCGGTTTACAAAGTCTAGACATCACGGATTAAGGGATAGGAAGTTAAGTTTGAGCTGAAGAATAATGATGGGAAACATATATTAACTGTGATGAATCCAATGAAACAAATGCCACTACTCCAGTCACAGTGGCTTGGAAAGCCAGTACATGTTTAAAGAATTACAATACAAAGATATGGGCATGCGACTATGTATATATTTTATACGAAATGTCTCTATTAAAAGAATGCACATTATTAAAATGATACCATAGGAAGTCCCATTGTTGAATAGAGATTAAAATGCATTCCAATGTAGAAAGTACTAGTGTCATTCATAATTCCATGCAAGGTCTCAATTTGCAACTATATAATACTAAAGAAATAATTTTAAGCATGCATTAACCGGAATTACAATTTATAACAATTTTAATAATTTTTATTAATAATAAAATTAATAATCTAGGTTTTGTATGAATATTTTTATTATGTCCAGGCCCAGCCCAAGCCCGGCCCAAGCGAGGCCCGGCCCGTGCAGGGCACTAGCGTGCACACGTGCGTGCGTTGGTGGGGGGTGGGGGTATGACAATAGCAAACTGAAGATTTAACTACATTTTCCAGGTCAGGCTCAGAAGAACTTGGTCAATCACTAATTTTATAATGATTGTTTATTCTCATATTTTTTTTTATTGTTAATATTAATAATTAAAAGAACTTATTGTTTGTTTTACATTTTAGGTCACACTCTACAGTACATGATTGACCACAAACTACTTGACACTAACGATTGTAAAAATATTTTTAAACAACTATTAGAGGTGATATCTCATTTGCGTGTGAAGGGATTTGTCCACTCAGATATTTCTTGTAAGTACACACCTTGCAGTATATGAATATTTTGATGAAGTAACATTCCACATACTTAATTAATGTAACAGCCAGTGTCCAATATTTGTATTTCATGTAAATAAATAATTATGGATTATCGATTGTTACCAGTATCTAGGTTAGACATTAAATAAACACAACTTATCAAATTGGATATTATTAGTAAATGTAAGGATGTTTTTAATGATGCTGCCCTCTGATGAGCTTCACATAATTATTAATTTACTAAATTAGTAAATTGAATAAGTGAATTGAGTGTAATTCATGTATATCCTCTGTTACAGGCAACAACGTCATGTTCACGAAGGAACATGGTCTCAATTTAATAGATCTTGGCAATACGGACTTAGTAGAAGACATAAGTGAATCACATGAAGACCTTGTTGATGTGTTCGAACTTTTCCTAGACTGCCTAGCAAGCACTCTTAATAATACTGTGGAAAAGACAAGTTTGGTATGCCATCTCTTTCTCATGTCCTATTTTATAAGAAAACTGTCTGTACATATAACACAAAAAACTCAAGGTAAAAGTAATTACTTTAATATATTTTATATTATGCAACACCTTTTTAAACATGTGGCTTTTTTGGAGAAAAAAATCATACAATGGTAAACGTTTCATAACAATGAAGGCATAACAAATTCATATTTATTGATGTGTTAAAAATGAGTTTCCTAATTTGAATCAAAATAATAAAGTGTCTGGTTTATGATAAGCACTTCAATAATAACTACGATATCTGACTGCATTATGATATTAAGAGTATAACCAATATGTGGAAAATCCTAAGCCTATATTAACAACTTCAAGTAGAGTGCCAATACAACTTATTTAAATCTGTTTTTATATATGAAGATTGATTAATCATTTGTACTATTAACAATGCACTTGCATTTAATATAATTTTATGGGTTCTGTGATAAATTACATAATAAGCTCCATCTGTAGAGGATGAGTTAGGAGGAAACTGTCACTTATTTTGGTGATTTGATTGCCAAATATGTAATTTTTTTAATTGGTTAAAAATCCATGTGATTTCTTACTTTTCGTGAACTAGGGCTAAGAAGTGTGATTTTCTTCTAGATCAAGATTATCAAAGAATTACCATATGAAAAACTAGAGTCGGCAGCTTCCCTGATATCTCGAAGATACCATGAACAACAAATGTGCAATGCTGAGGAATTACTCACCATCCTCAATAGCATTCTTGGTAAGGCAACAATTATTTTATCTTCTTTTCAATCTCTGTTAAATACACACACGCACGCACGCACGCACGCACGCACGCACGCACGCACGCACAATAAAACTGAATTACCTGTTTAGTGTTCACTGGTTGTCTCATCCAAATGTATAGGAATAGAGAAATGTATTGTGGCCAGGAAGTTTCTGAAATATGTATATATAATGTGTGTGTGTGTGTGTGTGTGTGTGTGTGTGTGTGTGTGTGTGTGTGTGTGTGTGTGTGTGTGTGTGTGTGTATATATATATATATATATATATATATATATATATATACATATATATACACATATATATATATATACACATATATATATATATACATATATATATATATATATATTTCAGACACTTCCTGGCTACAATACATTTCTCTCCTACTCTTCTTTCACTCATGTCATGACCTCTGACAGTTCACTTCTCTCTTGACCTCTGTTCACTTCTCTCATGGCCTCTGTTCACTTCTCTCTCACTTCTCACTGTTAAAGTTAGAAAGAAACATGTATGTGCACAAACATGTAAGTGTGCACTGTGCACATACAAACGGGCACTTGCAAGTATGTGCATTCACACACTTGCATACGCAAGTGTATGCACAGCTTATGTTCTAATGTTTGTCAGTAGGTATATTCACAAATTTGCTCTTTCCGATGCAGATGAACAGCAACAGATTGACCCTGTTCCGACATATTTTGATGAAACAACCAGCGAACACTAAACAGGTAATTAAGTTTTATTGTACAGAATGGTGAACATTACTGATTAACAGCCTGTTACGTTGTCTTCACAATATATATATTTGTGATGTCCAGTGTTGGACATCAGTGTATGTATGAATGTATGTTAGGCATTTTATTAGTTGGTTTACATATTTTCTTAAAACAAAAATAGTAACTCAAATATGTAACGCCTATTTTATTTAAAATTATAAATTGTCTTGAAAGCAGCGTTAACATTTTGGGGCAACACTGCACAATTTCTTTCAAGCCAGGGTGCCATTTTTTTAGTTTTGTCACATCCATTGGAGCGGTTCACAGTAGCTTCTATGAGCTAACGCAATATATTTCAAAATGCAGTTTCAGTAACTGTCTTTGTAATGCACGTCCGATGAATTTGGTAGTGACATCTAGTGAATGAACAGTGTGAAGTAGTGCTACAGGGCCACAAGGCTTAGCAAAAAATTGGGAGGGCTATATCTGGTTAGGCTCCCGCTGAAAACAGGAGACGTAACAACATATTAAAGTACATACAATCTGATTAGCCGTGGACTTGTCTTTGAGCACAATAACGAAATGTTTCATGTAAAATGAGACACAATGAAAATTAAAAAAGTTGTTTATTTTTTAATGAAAATATTGGGTCGACAGATCCATAAACCAACCTAATAAAAAGTCCTTAATTACCACTATCCAATCTTGTTACTTATTTTGTTTGTATTTTTTTTTTGGAAATAAAGGGAAATATTTTATTTATAATCTTGTTTTTCCTTCGCAGATTGGTACTGCAGACTCGGCTCAGCCACAGAGCAAAGATTACGAAGATACTGCTGAAAACACTCTAGTTATATGACTATTCCCATTGTCTCTGTATTGAACGTATGAATAACATCTGTAACTTGTAATTGGCACTACATATCTGTGTTGACATCAAAAAAACTAAAAATTAAATAATTTAAAAAATATATATAATTATGTATATGTTTGTGCCCAGTAGTCCGTAACATTGCACTCTGCCACTTCTGAGCACAAATTTGGTGGTGAAGGTGCTGCTACACGGGGAGGTTGGAGGCAGCATGGTTTCTCATAAATATATATTTCAAAATGTACTTTACACATTTTGAAATGTTTTCAAATTTCATATATATATATATATATATATATATATCTCAAAATGTACTTTACACATTTTGAAATGTTTTCAAATTTCATTTTATCATGCCTGCAGCCATATCACAAAATATATAATAGACCTTCAATTTGAAACATACTGTGGTCCTTTTTATTGAAAGTCCCATGTTCTAACTTGAGTTAAAGTGTCCCACATGAATGAAAACCTTTCAACGATATAATTATCTCTGCTAGATTATATCCTAACTAGCGGAAGCTATTGGTTATACAAATATATGCACGCATGAATGAAGCAAGTGTTATGACTAAAGACAACTTCTGTGAAGAATTACAAGAATTATTTTTTACATAAAAAAAAGCATGACATTCATAGAAATGAGGGGATCTAAATATATATATATATATATATATATATATATATTTATTTATTTATTTACTAATAAAAACAGCTATGTTCAATGTTGGGTCAATGATGAGTTCAATTAAATGTGCATAACACTTGTATATGGAACAAGACATTAAATAATTGAACAAGTTTAACTATTTTACAGTGATCATGGTGTGTAATATGTCAAATGAAAGCTGAGGAGCTCAGCGGTCAAATATATATACCATTTGTGTAGACAGAACAAGAACTTGATTAATATAAAAGATGAACTACTTAACTGTGATCATGGTGTGTAATCCATCAAATGAAAGTTGAGGAGTTCAGTGATCAAATATGTGTTGCGTTGGTGTTGGAATGAACAGGTCTGCCAAGGGTTGAAGTGCTTTGTGCAGTGCTATGGACTGGGTACTGCTGTAATTATTTAAGAACTTACCTTTTTTATCTTTGAATAACAATGTTTATTATTTGAGAGAATGTGATGTCAATACATTTTGTTTGTGGCACTTTGTTGTGGATTGGTTGGTTTGCACTGCTGCGTCATGGTTCGTCGCAACAGGACATCGTAGCATCCACTGGCTCATACACTTAGAACACCCTATGGTCCAAACATAGGGCTGGAACGTGTAGAGCAATTGCAGTTGTGAATAAAACCTAAGAAAACGTCTTACATGTTTCCTCTTTTTGTGACTACCTTTAATACAGGGTTTGTCCAGCTTTGGGCTGTCAGATTTAAGAACTTTTAAGACCAATACTTATTAAATGTAAAACCTTTTCCTGTATCTGTCTTTGTGGTGTGGTGTATCTGTCTTTGTGGTATGGTGTATCTGTCTTTGTGGTATGGTGTATCTGTCTTTGTGGTATGGTGTATCTGTCTGTGGTATGGTGTATATGTCTTTGTGGTATGATGTATCTGTCTTTGTGGTATGGTGTATCTGTCTTTGTGGTATGGTGTATATGTCTTTGTGGTATGGTGTATCTGTTTTTGTGGTATGGTGTATATGTCTTTGTGGTATGGTGTATCTGTCTTTGTGGTATGGTGCATCTGTCTTTGTGGTATGGTGTATCTGTTTTTGTGGTATGGTGTATCTGTCTTTGTGGTATGGTATATCTGGCACAGCGCTGAGCTGGTTTTCATCATATCTAACTGGCAGACAGCAGAGTTAAAATAGCTGACTGCCTCTCAACATCACTTCCTACTTCATGTGGTGTTCTGTTCTTGGACCATTTCTTTTCACTCTCTACACTACTCCGTTAAGCTCAGTTATCCCAAGTCATAGCTTGGATCACCACCTTTATTTATGAAGAGATTTAACAAGATTGCCATCCCAAACAACAAGTTCCAGATGGCAAGTGGACAAGGAAGCCATTGGCTTATCAAGAGTCATCTATGTGTAGCCCGCCCTTATCATATGTCTGTCAATTCTATTTTTAAACATATTCACACTACTAGCATTAACACAATCATTTGGCAGTTTATTCCATTCATTTATCACCCTCTGTGAGAAAGAGTACTTTCTCATGTCCAACCTACACTGTTCCTTAACTAATGCTGCTTTGTGTCCTCTGGTTCTACTGCCTTCTTTACGTTTGAAGAACATATTCCTATCAACATCCTTATAATCGTTCACTATTTTAAACACTTCTATTTGGTTTCCTCTTAGTCGCCTGGTCTCACTGTAATAAGCGGCTTTCATAACTAAGGTCTCAATTCTGGAATAATTTTAGTTGCTCTTCGTTGTATTCTTTCTAGCTTGTCTATGTCCTTCTTACGATACGGCCTCCATGCTTGTCTTCAATATTCAAAATGTGGTCTAACTATTGCTTTGCACAGGGGTACAATTAGCTGTTTCTCCTTATACATGATAGTTCTCCTAATTAGCCCTAGAATTTGATTTCCTTTCAAAGCAGCAATCCCACATTGCTCTGAAACTTTTATGTCAGCACTAAATGTTACACCTAAGTCCTTTTCTTGTGTGATTCTACCTAGTACAGCATAACCCATCTTTATGCAGATGGGATTGTCTCCAGGACATCTTTCACTGGATGAATGACAGTAAATTAAAGCTTAATACAGATAAACAGAATGTCACATCATTGGTACACAGAGGCAGTGTGATAAAATCGAATGTTTTTTCCCAAAACCTATCATGGACCAGAATTTTACACCGATAGCCTTGGCACGGAATTTAGGAATTACCTTTGACAAAAATAAAAATTTTAGGCAGCATATTTCTCAATTGTGCCATTTTTGTTTTTATCACATTCGTGATGTTGGTCGTATCCGCCGATATTTGCCTCTTTCTGTTGCGAAAACTATTGCAACTTCTCTTTTTAGCAGTAGGCTTGACCATTGTAATTCCCTAGGCTATATCATAATATTGCTCTCAATGATATCATGAAACTTCAGCGTGTGCAGAATTGCTTTTCACCTCATTTCTCACACTTCTAAAATCTCTACATTGTCTACCAATTCAACATCGTGTTATTACCTGCACTATCACCTATCAAGCACTTTCATCCGGGCAACCGGCATATTTACATTCACTGCTCACTCCCGCAAGAAAGTCTAGGCAGCTTCAATCATCTACTTCACATTTACTTTTTATTCCCAGAATTAAGACAAGCATTGGAACTAGAGCTTTCTCAATTGCTGCACCTACTTTGTGGAACTCATTACGTGTCAATGTTAAGTCGTGAAGATATATCAACATTTCAGCGTCATCTGAAAACCTACCTATTTGACCTGGCCTATCCTCCTTAACTCCTCAGCGCACCACCATCACTTTTGACGATTCAGAATTGCATTTTTGGATTAAGATTCGCCTAACACTTTGGTACTGGTGTGCTGCTGAGCTCAGTTTTCTGAGGATTTTGGCGATATAGAAGTCTTCTCTATTGTATGGTATTGTACATGGCACCTATTCAAATGCACTGAGCCTAAGTCTGTGAAGTGGGCAAATAAAGCATATTGGCTTATCGAGTGTAAATTTTTTTACATGGTTATGGGGGCACGAAGTTGTCATTGAGTTGACATG
Source organism: Lamellibrachia satsuma (assembly GCA_033239005.1). Taxonomy (NCBI): domain Eukaryota; kingdom Metazoa; phylum Annelida; class Polychaeta; order Sabellida; family Siboglinidae; genus Lamellibrachia; species Lamellibrachia satsuma. Next base: position 157,796 of record BSQZ01000180.1, on the reverse strand, counting down.
TCCCTACCTAAATTTGACTGGGTAGTGCAAGCTCTTGTAACTCGGTTAGTATTTATGATGTATTTATAATGTATGTTGTGTATGTTGCAAATATCAATTAGTTGATAAATCCAGGAGATTATGTTAAAAACAGTTGCGGGCAAAGCAAGCCCCCTACTGCATGGGGTCTAGGGCTGGCTCAAGGGCCCCAAAAGAACAAATTTAGATACTCTGTGTTGCTTTCTAAACCTCTCCTATACCCAAAATGTGATATTCATATTGGGGTGGGGCATCATTTTGTAAAAAGGAGCACCTCCTCACAGGTTCATATATATATCCAGGATCTTGCATTGCCATTGGGGGGGGGGGCAAATCTGTGACCCTGCTCACAGCTGCCACCATTGGGGTGACCACCCCCTGCCCCCCTAAATATGCCAATGCACCCCCAAAATCTCGGGTTTACTAACTTCCTTTATAGCATTTTGTATTTTTGTGTTACGCTATTCGTGTATATTTGGACTTCGGTAAACTAATGCAATAGTTAATTTTGAATTTCCTGAAACTATTTTGCACCAAACAGCTTCATCGTAATCTGCTTCGCTTTCTAATTTTATTTCATAAGCCTGAATAGATTTTTTAACATATAAAATAACTCCCCCGCCCCTTCTTCCTATTCGATCTCTCCTAAACATTGCATATCCTGTCAATCCTAATTCAGCATCTGTTATGTCTGTATTTGCCCATGATTCGGTTATACCAATTATGTGAGGGTCAGTATCTTCTACCATAATGTTTAATTCGTTTTTCTTATTTGTTATACTCCTAGCATTTAAACACATGCATCTATAACCTGCTTCAGACATGTTTTTCGGACATTCTGTTATTGGTTTATCTGTACTAGTGGCCTCTTGTCCTGCTTGAGGCATCTCTAAGTAACCCCACTGCGCTTCTAGTTTAAATAGTGTTTACTACCAAAAATATTTGATATGCTACCGATGCCACTGTGTACTGCTGCTGAGAGTCCATCCGCAAATACTGCTGCCCACTTTCCACTTAGATGAAGCCCATCCCTCGTGTACATATCCGCCCTTCCAACAAAACTTCCCCACAAAACCAACTTCCTCTTCTCTACATAGCTTCTCGACTAGCATGTTAATTGCCATCCCCCGGCAATTTCGATATCTATGACCCCTCCTTCCTATTACTGGTAAAATCCCTGACAGTAGTACCTGCTCAACCCGCGTCTGCTTTAGTGTTCTGAACAAATTTCTGTATTTCCTAACTATGGCAGTTGTACCCTCCCTATCTACGTTATTTGTCCCTACGTGTACTAAAACAGATCCACCCTTGCCCGAACCCACAATGTTTTCTACCCTCTCAATTATCGCCTCTATTTTGGCCCCAGGCAAGCAAACTACCACGTCATCTCCCTTGTTTAAGACTCTGGTCGGTCTTCCTAACTATTGAGTCTCTCTTCCGATGGATCCCCTCCATCACATTCTGTCCTGCAGCGCCTTATCACTTGGTGGCAGACTGTTATCAGGCTCTCTCTCTCACTCATCAACCTGTCACCTTTCCCTCCCATTGCCTGACTAACTTGCGCTCCCGTCGCCTTCCCTCCTGACACCCTCCCTCCCGTCTCCCTCACTCCCATCGCCTTAACTATCGTCTCTTTCGCTACTGTCTCCCCACTCCCCTTTCCTTTGATCCATTTGTCTTCCCTCCCATTTCTTTCCTTCTCGTCTCCTTTCGTCCTGTCTCCCTACGTCCCATCTCCTTACGTCCTGTCTCCATACGACCTGTCACCTTACCTCCCCTCAGCCTCCTCCCAGGCTGAGGTGAGCTCTCCCTAGCATCTCTCTCATCGACTTCCCCACTTTATCATCTACTGTCCTCTCCACCAGAACCACTGGCGCAACCCACCTGCTCCCTTCCCACCACTGCCACAACGAGCAGCCTCAGCTTTTCTAACTCCACCTCAAGTTCCTATATCCTCGTACATCCCCTACACTCAAAACTAAAACTATCCACCTGAACCTCAGCCCAGGACTTCTCGCACCCGGACTTGATGAAGTCCACCCAGTTGCTACAACTGTTGCATATTAAATGCCTGGTGGCCTTTACCTGCCGTTTGCACGGCGCCATCACGAAATTTAGACTTAATCTGATTGCTACGTTAGCCTTGAATAAGGCTGTTTTTGTGTTCAAAAGAACACTTTAGGCTAATATACTTGCTAACTATGTCTTTTCTACTAAGCTCGCACGAGCAAAAAAAAGCCTGCCACCTAGGAGTCAGACCACAGTTGAGAATTGCATTGGTGGCCATGTTAACGTTTTGTCTGATTATAAGAAAACCTGACCATCAAAAATTCTGAAAATTGTACACAGCAATTGCCATCATCTCATTGATATACTGACCAAATTTTATCAAAATCACCTACCTCCAGCTCTTTTAAATCGCCCCGACGTGCGATGCCTATCAATTTTGACAAAAATAGCCATGTATTCATGCGCCCACGTGGCCCATAGCAGAAAAATTTCCATAAATCCCTCCGCCAGTTAAACTCTTTAAAAAATGCACTGTTTCACAGCCAATAGCTTCTACAAACAAACCTGTGAATATTCCTGCTCAAAGGCACTCATGTCACATAATATTAATTTATTAAGTTACCATTTTACAATTTCATACGCCCTACATTCGTGTGAAACAATAAACAGGAAGGTCAACTGTGGTCTTATCCCAAATACTAGCGAATACGGAGAACACTGTGTAAACAAAACAACGAAGTCAGTGTAAACGAACTTACGCTAAAATCCTGCTGTTAATTCCTTTTTACCGAAATCGTTTACTACAACTATGTCAGTTATTACCTTATGTATTTATTTTATTTATGTAAATGTATCACTTTATCTAATATATATTTAACAATGACAATGTATACAATAGTGTGGTACACCAGTTTCATTCACGACCTGTATTGTAAACAAACTCCCCCCTTATCGGGCCTGTATATTAGCCGGAACGAGGCCGGAATGAGCCCGGAACGAGATTGAATTGCTAATAGCGTGGATTGCGTGATCTATATAATGATTTCACTGGAATGTGTAGTTAGATAACGTAATAATGCAACTTTCCACCAAGTGGGAAATAATTACACGTACATCAAGATATGTTTTGGGCTCCCGGAACGATGACTTATTGACAATCGGCGGCCGTGTTTTGGCTGTTCCGTCTATTGAACATCACCTAGTGGGCGGTCTTACATTAGTGGGTTACACAACTATGACTACTTCATGGCATTAAGCGTGGCCATGTGCATTTTAGTCAATTCCTAATTTACTACACAGTATGGCAACTATATGCTCACCAATTACTGCAACATTTGGTCAGCAAATGTGCAGAGCTGTATGGAAGGGAGTTCTTAGTTTATAATGTGCAAACACTTGCACACATTGCAAGAGAAGCACAACACTTTGGAGATCTAGATAGTGGCGCATCAGAAATATGAAAACTATATGCAACATATTAAAAGAAAGGTGAGGTCTGGCCGAAATCCTGCTGCCCAAATAGTGAAAAGACTCTTCGAAGAAACACAACATGAAGAGGAGTATCCAACTCTACAATATTTTATGGAAGTGTTTTTATGATGTTATATATGTTTTAATAAAACATTTTTCAATAACGTTTTATACAATGTTTCTAAGAGTCAACATTTTAACATCAATATAACATTTTCAAAAACATCATGGATATATGATTTTATGTTATAAAATTGTCATAATTGTTGTACAAATTAATACATGTATGCATGCTTTATAAAAAATAAACGTTCGGATTTCTGTTCACATTTTTGCTTTGTATCGTTTTGATAAGTTAGGTTGTGTTTAAATAGTCACATTTAAATTGTTTTTAATTTAAACTGGTAACTTATAATTATGCAGTCATTAAATATTATTCAGGAAATGTCAAATAAACAAGGAAATTACTAAAATATAATAATAGCTATTGATGACCACACACACCCATACTATCAATCACCCCCCCAAATGGAGCAATCATTACATCTTCTAAAGGGTTTATAAGGCCGAGATCATCATGAGTAACCCACTAATTAATGGAAGGCCGCCCACTAGGTGATGTTCAATAGACGGAACAGCCAAAACACGGCCGCCGATCGTCAATAAGTCATCGTTCCGGGAGACCAAAACATATCTTAATGTACGTGTAATTATTTCCCACTTGGTGGAAAGTTGCATTATTACGTTATCTAACTACACATTCCAGTGAAATCAGTATGTAGACCACGCAATCCACGCTATTAGCAATTCAATCTCGTTCCGGGCTCATTCCGGCCTCGTTCCGGTGTAACGGGCCCAGAGTAGTCCCGTGCCGAAGGTCAGCGGAAGTATGCATTTTGCGTATTGCGCATGCGCGCGCAAACGCAGTGGACGCCATGCAACCCGCGTGAGCTACGTGACCTCAGGTAACCCGATCAACTTTGACCCCGTGCCAGGAGTATGCAGACTTAGCGAGACTAATACAGATTCAGGTGACCCACATGACCCCCACGATGTTGACCTTATTTTGTCAGCGAGGCCTTTTTAAGAAAGTTGAAAGTCATTTGATTAGAACGTGGAAACTGATGTAGCATCAGAAGAGATGTAGGCGAGACGAAAAGTACAAAAAGAATATGGAGTGCATCAAACAAACATTTAAATATATATATATATATATATATATATATATATATATATATATATATATATATATATATATATATATATATATATATATATATATATATATATATATATATATATATATATATATATATATATATATATATATATATATATAGCCATTATTTGGTAATACCCATTATTTTAAATCACCAGTGACCAAGTGTAGGAGTGCAAGCACCCAAATGAAATGTTAGACAATTTGCATTTGAAAGAAGTACGATTATCAAACGACAAAAGGACGTGGCTATTCGCACAGCTGCTCTGCAGGTCCCTCTATTAATTACCAAAAGTGTGTTTGTTATTATTTGCAGAGCTGCACTAGCTTTTGGCATTGCAGAAATAGTTATTGCTATTTGCAAAATTACCATATTGGTATGATCATTAATGATAATGTTAATGATATATTGTGTCACTTAAGTTATGGCTTCTTACATGAGGCTTGTCTTGCTGTTTCTACAAAGTAGAAGATTAAATGGCTTCACTTCTTGTATAACAGCCACCTAGTCCATTAAGCTACTTCTTGTTCACTGGTTCAGTAGTGCACATGTATTACTAAGTCAGAGCAAAGTTGCTGTGTTACAGCATTACAAATTGTACGTCTACATGCTTCAAGGAGGTAGACCTAGGCTAAAGATACAATATGGCAGCACTTCACTCATGTTGAAGTTGCTGGGAAAGCTTTGGCTAGGTGCAACTACTGTGCTCATCAACAAAGTATCAAGGCCTGCGGGATGTGGTCCCATCATAACAACTGTGCAACATTTGCAATTGAGGTAGGAATGAGTAATAGTATTTATGAATATGATTTAATGTTTTGTTTTTGGTAAATTAAATAACATCATTGCAGTAAATGTTTTATCTCTTGAATTATAAGCTGTAAGCATTTGTCACACACAACTTGATAAAGAAGCTTCCAAATGTCAGTTATTTTGGTAAGAGAGTGAGAAATAGATCAATACTAGCCATGTTGTCATTTAGTCATGGTCCCTTTCATTGCATATAGCAGATATGCATACTTTACTTTAATAGTTTAACACTATTCACCGGATATTGAATGGATTAAATGTGTCATTGTGGCATGTACCACGTGGCTTATAGTGGGTGATAAAAGGGAACCGTGCTGGCTTTCACTTTTAGGTGACTAATAACACAAGTAATGTACAAGAGAATCAGCATGGAAATAAATGCATACACTTTTTGTGTTATTTTAATATTATAATCATTAAACAGTTTTGGCTACACAGGCAGACACCATAGCTAAAACAAATTATAAGTACTTGTTTGTTTACATTTCCAGACAGCAGCTGAACATGTGAATGAGCCAACAGCCATGCCTGCTACTCCTCTGACTACCAAGCATCCCTTGGGCCAAGATCTTAATCAAGAATCCCCGGTCAAAGTCATTATTCAGTAGAACATCTCATCTCTTCTCACCAAAACAAATACTGCTACCGAAGACAACCTGGACGTTCTTGTTGCAAAGTTCTTCTACTCGTGCAATATCCCCTTCACTGTATCAGATCACCCAGGGTTCGCAGTGGGACTCTCCTTGATAGTCTCTGATGAATTGAAGTCACAAATGAAGCATCTCAAGGATCAAACTGTCACACTGATAGAGGATGGATGGTCGAATATCCATAATGATCCCGTCCTTGCTACAACTGTACAGAAGAGGTTTCACCAAGCAGTCGTCTGATCAATGAGTAGCGGGAACTGGCCCACCAGTGGCTCACAGAGTACAATTCAGACTACCTCCCAGCAGCCATTGCTTTTGAAACAGAGTCTGCACCACTCCCACCATCTTTCTTTGAAGCAGGTGCTATGCATCCAGAATTGTGGTGGTAAGGGCTTAGAACAGTTACTCTGCCACATGGTTTTGTTCTAGTTTCGTTGCACACAGCTTGTGTGTCAGCCTTGTGCAACGTTTGGAATAACACACAAAGCTGATAATTCATTAGGCTTGTGTTCTGTTATCGAATGTTACGTGGCAAGCATGAGGTAGAGGACTGAATCACTGTCAGACTTTCACTGGCACAGGAGATTTGTGCCAGAGGACCTAGACGAATAAATACTTATTAAATGTACAACGACAGTTTAACAAAAGTACTAAAAACTTAATATGTTGTCTGTTTTATATTATTTTACTTTCTTCCATTTTTTTCCCGAAAGAAAGTGGAAGAAATCCCTTTCTTGCACTTTCTTCCAGGCGTCCCCGTTGACTATCACGAAAAATATACATTTAATAAAATACTTGCTATTTATATTGTAATGGCCTTATTGAGTTGTATGTTTATATTATTATTTTGGATTTGACCACCTGGATCATTAAACATTTTTTTTATTAAGGGTAGCTGCTAATGTCTCGGCTTTTGTGGTTGGTTCGAATCCAACTGGTATATGCACTTTGTGCAAAAATACCCCTGGCATGGGCTTATTTACCGATACACTGCATCTCCTCTTATGATTATTTTGAAATTGAATGAAAATGCACTTACAGTGATCCAAAGTTAGCATATTAATATATACATAACATCTGATCCATCTCCTGTTAGCGTTATTTACCAAAGGCCACCAACAAAACCAGCTCAACATTTAACAACATATTGCTAAACTTCATTGTGGAACTAATTTAACAAGCATGTAGTTATGTCAAGCTGTCAACATATAATGATGACATTGTGTGATTGACTTATACTTGATAGGGACTATATACCTATACATCAGATAGGTGTCATATGGAGGGCCCATGATGAATTTATGGAAACTTTTTGAACTGCTGAAATCGGCTGAATATATATATATATATATATATATATATATATTTTTCATGTTGGGATGCATATAGCTTGACACTGGCTATAGAAAATATATATTAACATTTCGGCGGCATTTTAAAACCTACCTATTTGACCTGGTCTAACCTTCTTAGCTCCTCAGCGCACCACCATCACTGTTGACAATCTGGAATTGAATTTGGGGTAAGATTTGCCTAACACTTTGGTATTGGTGCACTGCTGAGCTCAGTTTTCTGAAGATTTTAGTGCTATAGAAATCTTCTTTATTGTATTGTACTGTATTGTATAGCTACATCATTTCTGACGTTAGATTCCAAAAGCCTGGGTCCCAATTACTATATATTCAGTAAATAAATCTTGTGCTATGTGCAACCCGAATATATAGTATTTTGCTAATTTAGCAAACAGTGTAACCATTACTTTGTCAGATCTTTCCACAAATTGTTCCCCAAGTGATTTTGCTACTACAAGTGATGCTGTTAAGGATATGTCATTTTACTTAGAGTACTTCATAAAAATGCCTATAACTATGATCAATAATTGCAGACACTGGAGCGTTAGTGTATATCCCACCACATACGTTCATGTATATCCCCCACATATGCACATACACCAGAAGATTGTGACTGATGAGAAAGAGAGAGACAAGATCTTGTGCCATATTCACTCTTCGCCACCTGCTGGCCACAGTGGCATCAATGCTACTGTGGAAAAAATTAGCCAGCGGTATTACTGGAAAGGCTTGAACAAGGACGTAAAAATCTACATAAGTGATTAAAATACATCTGCTGGATATTGTGTTAGAAATGTAAGTGTTACGTAAATATATTGCTGTGTGTATTATAAGTTGTAAGTAAATTTTTTTTATAGAACATTTCATTTTTGAATGCCAATAGTACATTTTTTGCCATAATAGCCATGTAATGCAAGTCTCTTTAAAAAATTATATATAGAATGAATACACCAGATTGAAGTAAATTTTGTCCAGGAAATTTATGTAATGTCTTAGCAAAAATAACCTGATAGCCAAACAATTGAAAAACTTTTAACTTTGAGGCTGCATCGAACTTTTGTGTGCCCTTAATCTGAATATGTTTATTACTGGATTGTTTAATTTGTACGCCCTCTACCTGAGACCCAGAATGGTTTCAAGTATATTATGACACTAACTGGTTACTTCACAAAGTATGTGGAGTTGTATCCCCTGAGACGGAAGTCTGGCGATTGTGTGGTGCAAAGCTTGAAAAGCTTCATTTGCAGGCATGTAATTTCTGGATAGTTTATTTTTAATTCAGCAAAATGTAAAGCTTCCCCTACAAATTAAACCTATATGCAACAGATATGGGGTCAAATACACTGAAATAATAATTGGTATTTTTTTATAGAAAAAACATTGTACAGAAAACATTCAAATAATAAAGATCCTCTATCAGCAGCATTGCCTGATCAAGTAAAGCTAACAGAAATTTCCTTTTGATGTTCTGTGCATTCACCTGTTTCACACAATCAAGACAGCAAGTGGTCACGAAGTACACCTACGACTGATTCAGAAAATTTCCTACTAATACAATTACTACCCCTGGCTTGAGAGGATGATTCCGGGTAACGGAGCAGACAAGGTTGCTTTAAAGCTAAATTGTTACATTTTGTCAGCCAACATTTCTGATGTGGTAATGTTGTTTTACAGATATGGTGCTCCCAAGAAATTGCTGTCAGACCAGGGGCGAGAATTTGTCAATCGCTTGAACACTGACTTGGCAAAGAAGTTTGACCATATGATTACAGCAGCATACCATCCACAAACTAATGGACTCGATGAGAGGTAGCATCTAAGATTGTATTGTGAAACATTATGTAGTAAAACGAATGTTCACAGATTAGATTTATGGTTTATGTTTAAACAAATGTTTTTCAAATAATGTTTTTCTAACAAACTGATATTAAGATAACTAGCAAATATAATTTTTTTAACATGTACTTTTTTCTCAAATATATTTTGTCAAATTTAACAAAATAAAATATTACATGTCGTATTAATTAATAGTATGGTATTATTGTTGTTGCTAGTAGCAGTAAACACATTAATGCTGTGCTATTTAGTATTGTATTCTACTATGTTTGAAAATAAACATTATTATTACAAATTTTCCACCATTGACCATATATATTTTTGCAGAACCAACCAGACACTTAAGACGAGGCTCAGTAAGCTAGTAGCTGACTACCAGACTGACTGGGATGAGTATCTTGAGGAGGTGGCCTTCAGTCTCCGCACACAGAGACAGGCATCTACAAAGTACACACCCTTCCTTTCTTATGTACAACAGACACCCACGTCTGCCTGTGGAGGTACTTATAACATTACTTTCTTTCATTGCATAAATTATAATCATCACTGAATATCATATGTTACATGCCTTTTTTATAGAATATTTTCTTGTGTAATGATTGCAATGCAATATACATGTATTAATTGGTTTTTATATAAATAATTAAATGTGAAGCATAATTATATTTTATTCTTACATATTTATGATATCCATAACAACTTATCAAACTTGTTTGGCCATCTTCAGCATTTGACAATAATATCTCCATACTGTTTTCTATTCCGATTTATTATATAGATGGATGGTGTTGACCGGGATGATGATGTTGACATCCCAACATTTCTGGAACATGATGTGGACAGATATCAACATGATCTTGTTACACAGGTTCAAATGGTTCATGAGCAGGTGTGTAAAAGTGGTCCACTTTTGTATCATAATATGTGTTTGTATGTAGCTGTGGATGTATACACCATGGCATAGGCATGGAGTCATTAACTTGAAAAGTTTATTAATTACATTACAATTAACTCATAAAAGTGCAGATATTTGGAACTACCTAGCATATCGCTATATTTTGTTGAAGAATTCCAATATTATTCCCATATTTTCATTTTGTATTCTATTATGTCCTATGGATTTTAGATCAAAAGTGGATGGGCACACTGGTACTTCTAACTGGCAATGTGTGACATTTAAGTCTGTCATCCAAGTATGTTCTATATAGCACCATGATTTTCCAGGTTCATGCAAATGTTGAAACTGCACGGCAGACTAAGCACTACCGAAAAAGACAAACAAAGGGAGTCAAAACATTTGATTTGAAAATAGGTGACATGGTGCTGAGAAGGCACATGAGGAATGTCGGGAGGAAGGGTGGAAAACTACAGCTACAGTGGATAGGACCATGCAGGTAACTGAATCAGCCACTTGACTTGGTCGAAATTGATTCTCAATATCTAATAAATATTTACTATGTCACCTTTACTTGTAAGAAATAGTAAGATGGGCTAACATTATTTTGTTGGAATGAAATCTAGTATTTCTTATCCAGGTTTCAGAGAAAAGAGGTCGCCAAAACTCTTCAAGAGATCATCGAGAATTACACTGTACAGTACTAAGTTGGGTTTGTCTGGTAAATGATATGACAAACCATGATCGCTGGAGGAAATTCGTGTCACTACAAAAAGTGGTTGACACATGGAACTGAATACCTGTAATTTCATAAGTTTATGCCTAATACATGTTCATTTTCCCCAGGATCACAAACATTGGGCCGAAATACTAGTAACATTGGCAAACAAGGCTGGTGCTGTCCTGAAGACAAAGGTGGCCTACGACCAGTTGAAACCCTACCACACACCTCACCTTCCTATCACACAGACCACTCCACACAGTCTTCCTACCACACAGACAACTCCACACACTCTTCTTACCACACAGACCACTTACTTAGTCTAGATATTTGATAAGGAATAATGATGTCAGAATGTTCACTGGATTATATTAAAGGTTAATATAATCACAATCACACTTGTTGTTTCCCGGGGATCTCTTCAGTTTAATTTACTGTCTACTAAATGGTTCATAATGTGATGTAAATATGTGTGACCAGAAAAGTGTGTCTATGTTATCTATGAGTTAATTATTAATGGAAAAACATAATTGTATTTTTGTATAATTGGATGTTAATTTCTTACTTGTTTGATTAAATATTATGATAGACCATATTTGTAGAAATGTTGTGCTGTCTGCCAGTGCAGCATTATACAAAGAACTATATTGTTTCGATCATTGTACATGTCTATCAATCATCATATATAAAAAAAAATAATAAAATATATTAATATATATATATATATATATATATATATATATATATATATATATATATATATATATATATATATTAATATATTTTTTTATTTTTTTTATATATATATATATATATATATATATATATATATATATATACGTTAATAATGGCAGCAATAAAGGTTTAGTTCTGTAAATCTTTACCGCATGACTCATTTCCCTAACTGTATTATTTGAAATGCTTATCATACGAATAGGGCGGAGATGTTTGTGTACAACGACACCGGCTGTGCGCATAAATAGCATGCGCAATACGCAAGAAGCATACTTCCGCTGACTTTCGGCACGGGTCTACTCTGGGCCCGTGTATACGCGGGCCGAAAGTAGGCGCTTACTGCGCGCATGCGCAATACGCAAGAAGCATACTTCCGCTGACTTTCGGCACGGGACTACTCTGGGCCCGTTACACCGGCTATTTGGGGTAAGACCACAGTTGACCTTCCTGTTTATTGTTTCACTCGAATGTAGGGCGTATTAAATTGCGATATGTGAATTTAAAGAATTCATATGATATGACATAAGTGCAATTGAGCAGGCATATTCACAGGTTTGTTTGTAGAAGCTATTGGCTGTGAAATGGTGCATTTTTTTGAGAGTTTAAAAGGCGGAGGGATTTATGGGAATTTTTCTGCTATGGGCCACGTGGGCGCATGAATACAAGGCTATTTTTGTCAAAATTGATGGGCATCGCACGTCGGGGCGTTTTAAAAGAGCTGGAGGTATGTGATTATGATAAAACTTGGTCAGCATGTCAATGAGATGATGGCAGATGCTGTGAAAAAGTTTCAGAATTTTTAGTGGTCACGTTTTCTTATAATCTAACAAAACGTTAACATGGCCACCAATGCAATTTTCAACTGTGGTCTGACTCCAAATATACAGGCCCCCCTTATCGCCCTTTCAAATATGACGACTCACGGTGAGTAGTGAAAACAACAATTAATAAATTAATTTAGCTATAACTTAGGACAATAATCATTCTTATTTAGGCAACCAGTAGCCTACAATGAACTGATGCTGGCTAACTAGAAATACTTGCCCAAGTCTAGATCAAAACTGCACTGTTTTACTGTGCACAAGAACTTACGTATAGCAAACATTGCGTTTGTATACACTAATTACTGAAGCACATTATGGGCCATAATTTGGGGCAATACCATCAAATTTATTTAGGCAACCAGTAGCCTACAACGAACTGATGCTGGCTAACAAGAAATACTCGCTCAAGCCTAGATAAAAAAAAATTACTGTTTCACTGTGCGCTTGGTACCACCTTTGGTAATTGGCTCTGATAGTTTCGGAATGATGTCCTCAAAGTCAGTTTCTTCAATAGCTTCCTTTTCTGGGATGACAAACAAAACACATTCATCTTAGTAGGCTGACAAACAAGAAACTTGGCCTCCAAGATATCCTCATTCGGCGCTTGCAAGACCTCACCGATGAAATGAGAATCTGCCCTTTTAGATGAATACTTCACAAGGACGAAGCCACCGTTCTTCACATCTTCTGTCAGTGGTTTTTGTTTGTCTTCCTCAAAGTCAGATTCAAATGTTTCTTCATACTCATCTGCCTTATATCTTCTATAAGATGTTGTTTCACAGGAGTATCTGTAAGAATTAGCATCTTACATTTTTCTCTACTTGTCTTCTTCGTAGCTCCAGCCTTCGGGTAAGGCCTCACATCGTCAGGTGAAAAGTGCTCTGGTGTGGAAGGTCTGGTAGAACTCTTGCAACTTATTCCTGGTTGTGGTTCTGTAAGATATGCTTGGCATGCCTGGCGTTGTTCCCTTAGCACGTCCTCTAGAGACATCATTGTATCGGGGTTCTCTGCAACAGGCTCTGCCTCCTTGTTTGCAGGTTCAGCTGATCTGTCTGTGATATAGGCTGACATGATCTGTTTATGTGACGAACGTTGCTATTGCAAAATATTAACATTGGCCTGCTGGCCATCATGCCAGTTTGGCCACAAATTGTCATAGTCTACTGGCCTGATGGGCCACACCCATTTCATATCGTTTCTGCTATGTTCCGTTTGACAAGTAGTCAAACTTCCTCTTTGACGATGATGTGACAAAGAGATTTCCACGACTGTAATTTTGACGTCAACAGCTAATAAACAGTGCTCATGCAGATTACTAGTGACAGCGCAAACACCCAGTTAAGTTTTGCTTACAGCACTATTGGTGATTAACATAACTGTTCTCATGCAGATTTTTACTGTTGTTTAAGTCTGAGCTACACAAAACGATGATTTTAGCTTAGGTTAGTTTGATTGATATTGTAGTTCATTGACATAATTTGCTGACTGGTGAAATGACGACTTGAAAATAAAAAATAACTTTCACATTTCTGTGCACCATGTATGCCTATTGTGCTTCTTCCTCTCATTCTAAAATTTTGCATAGACAATATGTGCCAATATATCTATATGTTCCACAAATTTCAGATGCATAGCTTGAAAACTTGTTATGTTAGAGGCACATGAAAATGTGTAAAAAAAATAATGGGTACGATTGTGGGCACCTACCCCTTGTTCATATTAATTCAGGGCATTACAGAGACAATTTGCAAGTAAATGTTTAGTTCTTTTGCACAAATGTTTAAGTGTAACCACTTAGTCACTGGTTACAATTTAAGTAAATTCTGAGACATCAACTTTTTGACCATTGGTTAATTTCACATGGTACATATAAAGGTACATATAATCTAGAACTATGTATTCAGAAGGGTTTTTTGCATTTGACAACAATATTTACATATTTTTCTTTGTAGAAATGGAATACGAAGTAAAATCAGCTATAATATTTGATAATGTGTTGTGATTTTTTATTAGAAAAAACACAAAATACATCTGTTTGAAATATTATTAAATAGGGATTTCATATTAATTTTGGTGCATTACATTGGCATTATACCCGCCTTTCATATAAAAATTTATTGTAATTTTAGCTCCATGGCCAGATAGCATTTTTGGCTGGTAAATACTTTTCACTATGTACAAATTTTGGAGATCAGTATCTCATAAACAAATCAAGTTAGAAACTTATGTATGTAGGTGTACTATTGATCAAAATAAGATTCATTTATATTTATGTAAAATAACAACACAAGTCCAGTGTAGATTGAAATAGGCCAAAGAATGACATTAATGTATTAATTAATGAGCCGGAAATTAGGCAAGCATACATCATTAAAACGAGACACGTCACATAATCACAGCAAGCATGCTGGCCCCCAAAAGGTGTTTACACATAATAATTATTAAATTACTCCTAGCAGCTACCCACTAACAGTACTATTTATACCACTACTGACTGTTATTTACAATTCACATGGTATTAGTGGGGGTCACTCCGCCACTAGGTCACCCCCTGTTACCGACCCCCACCAAAATTCAGTAATTTTTGTGGGGGGACAGTAACTTTTGTGACGGGCCAGTAACTTGTGGGGGGAGGGGCAGTAATTTGTGTGGGGTGGCATTAACTTTTATGGCAGGGCAGTAACTTTTGCGGTGGGCCAGTAACTTTTAAAATGTTACAAACGCTTTAAATGTCAAGGCCTGAATTGTGAATGTAGACCAGTAGTTCAACACAGATGATTTGTGGGTCTTCTGTGCATGTGCCCTCAAGCAAAATTTTATCTAGTCATGATTTTAAGGGGTGGTTGCAAAATGTCTCAATTGTTGGGTGGAGGTTTGATCGTCAATAAGTTTTGCAAAAAAATCCCAGCAGTAATTTATATTCCATAGTATGTTCATTAATTTTTATCTTATTTCTATTTGTCTAGACAGTCTGACACTATCGTGGCAATGCACAACTACAACTTTTGTACTACAGATGGTTCTCAAAGGCCCTCCAGGGTTTCTACAGAATCTCTACAGGTACGTCATAATTTAAATAATTGTTTTTCATTATGCAATTGTAATAACCAACTTGCCCGTGTATGTATGACTGTATGTGACTGAAATAAGGTTCTGTCTCACTTGTTATCATTAATAATGTTGTTGGTTGCTTACAGAGACTTCACAAGAGGAATGTGTTTCCACTGCGGAATGTTCTCACTCTGAGATTTCAAGAGGTACGTTTGATTAGACCGAAATCAGTCGATCATATATAATATCGGTAGCATACCTCCATCTCAGAATACTTCTCCAATTTCAAGCAGATATTGCCTCTTTCCTCAAATCTTTTGCTGGTCTCATTTTGCAAAAAATCAAACCTATCTTGTATCCACATCGAGATGCTGGTTCTTTTGTGCAGATATGTTATTAATTTTGATAAAATCATTGGACAAAGTAATCGATTATTTCTGACAGGCTCCGGGCAACATTAAGCAAATAAGGGCAAAAGTAGCCTTGGCCCTGTGAAATAAGACATAAGGCAAATCAACATTTCACAAGTTCCATGATCCAACAATCAAAGTCATTCTTTTGATGATTTTAACAAAAATATTCACTACTTAAATTGGTTGTGTACCTGGGTTGCAACATTTAAAATATGTATAAAACTTGTGTATATGTAGTAATTATGTACATGATATGATTCACTATAATTATATCACCTCATTGAGACGTATTAATAGTGCAGATTTATTACGATTATTTTTATTACCTGTTAATTTATTAACTGCGTATATTGATATAATTACCATGTGTTGATCGGTTATAGATATTCAATTATATTTAGTTATAGATATTCAATCTCAATGTCTTTCAGTATATTTTTGTGTGTACCTAATTGCTTACAGCCTTGACTAACTAACCTGAAACTGTATTACAAATTACTTGTCTTACATGTTAATTTTTGTATATTATATATGTATGTGTGAGGATGGTTGTCTAGTGGTTAGAGCACAGGACCGTTGATTGGGAGAATGGTGGTTTGTATAATTATTATCTATGTATATATGAGGAGGGGTGATCTAGTGGTTAGAGCACAGGACTGTTGATTGAGATAACGGTGGTTTGTATATTATGTACGTATGTATGAGGAGGGTGGTCTAGTGGTTAGAACACAGGACTGTTGATTGGGAGAACGGTGGTTTGTATATATTTTCTATGTATGTATGAGGAGGGTGTTCTAGTAGTTAGAGCACCGGACTGTTGATTGAGATAATGGTGGTTTGTATATTATCTATGTATGTATGAGGAGGGTGGTCTAGTGGTTAGAGCACAGGACTGTTGATTGAGAGAACGGTGGTTTGATTCCACCTGCTGCTGTTTTGAAGCTTTGATAGTTTTGTTCCCCTCACTTTGCCTGTGTCTTTCGAATGAGACACTAAAAGCCGTTGGTCTCTTCTGTCTGGTGTCTATGTCAGGGGAAGTAAAATATCCCACGTAGGAAAATGATTGAAACATGTCTTGGATTCACTAACTCTAGAGAAGGAAAACTTGAAGTAAACCACTCCTATGTTAGCCCCGGACATGGCTGTTTGGGGCTGAATGTCATATGTCATAAATGTGCAGTTTCTGCAAATAAACTCTCTGTGTCATGGCAACAGCTGTCAGGCGACCCAGTGGCCCAGGTGTGCAGTGGAGCGTCCGTCGAACTGATCTACACCAGTCAGTGGTGCACCCTGCTGGAGAGGATTGGCAACAAGAGACTGATGTATCTACTGGAAAACAGGACGTTCTTTGTTGCGGTTGCCCCTAGCAACTACCTCCAAGTTGCAGGTAGGTAGTCGCCATTGGCAACAAGACAGTATTTTTACTTGCATAAGGATCATTCCGTGTCAATAATATGTATTACATTATCTCATAGGGCTACACAAAACTGATGAACCTTAGCCCCTTCCAGTCATGGGGGTCAGTTACATTGTAATTGTAATAGTAATAGTAATTATTACATTATCTCATAGGGCTACACAAAACTGATGTACCTTAGCCCTTCGCAGTCCTGGGGGTCAATTACATTGTAAGTGTAATAGTAATAGTAATTATTACATTATCTCATAGGGCTACACAAAACTGATGAACCTTAGCCCCTTGCAGGCCTGGGGGTCAATTACATTGTAATTGTAATAGTAATAGTAATTATTACATTATCTCATAGGGCTACACAAAACTGATGTACCTTAGCCCTTTGCAGGCCTGGGGGTCAATTACATTGTAAGTGTAATAATAATAGTAATTATTACATTATCTCAGGGCTACACAAAACTGATGAACATTAGCTCCCCCCGCAGGCCTAGGGGTCAATTATGTTGTAATAGTAATAGTAATTATTACATTATCTCATAGGGCTACACAAAACTGATGAACCTTAGCCCATTGAATTGTGCACATTTTGAGGGACAAAGTGGGACAAATTATTGTTTATTTTCCTTATGTCTGATTTCACAACATTGTGGAAACTGTTGAATGTTGACTGCCTCCTTGGGGGAGGTAATGGAATAAAATCCTGCAATATTTTGGTTCAAAAAGATAGATCTAGATACATTTATACCTATACCACTGGTTACTGGTTAGACGTTTGTGTTTGGGGAGTGCCTGGGGAATACAAGTTAGACATTTGTGTTTACCCTATTGATTGGAGAGGGCCTGGGGAATACAAGTTAGAAATTTATGTTTACCCTATTGATTGAGGAATACAAGTTAGACATTTGTGTTTACCCTATTGATTGGGGAGGGCCTGGGGAATACAAGTTAGACATTTATGTTTACCCTATTGATTGGGGAGTGCCTGGGGAATACAAGTTAGACATTTGTGTTTACCCTATTGATTGGGGAGGGCCTGTGGAATACAAGTTAGTAAGCAAAATATTTTTCAGATGTTTTTGCAATGTTCGCTTGCAGCTATCGTCTTGCGATTGATCACCGAGGAATCTTCTATGTGCATGACTTGCAAGAACAGTTTCCAGGAAATCGTAACTATATTTGATGATACACAAAACCTCATAATTATTGTTATTCATTCATTCATTGTGTAATATTTAGCACCAGCTTGTCAACCTTAATGTATATTTTATTAAATGGACATAAGGAAACTGTGCTTTTATATGCTGTATACAAGTATGCATCGAATATAGAGAACAGTTTATAGAAATAGCATGTCATTCTGAAAGTGTAGCATTAATTTAATAGTGTTGTCAGATGAGAGATATCAGACCAAAAGCAGTTTTGTTTAAACATTTTTAAACATCTTATATTTTTTTGCACTTTGACAACACAATTTCTCGAATGTGTCCAGTTAAATGAATTTGTAACATGAATGCATGTATAGTGGCTTCATAGGTCATTTATGTACGTATGATATGTTCCACACAGTTTGTTATTATGTTTTTAATGTGTGCATATTCTGGTCTGTTTTTACAGATGTACTGTCGGAGTAGTGTCTCTGATGGGCTGTGTCTGCCAAGACCGACGTTGGTGTGAAGATGACACGAGGCAGCACTGATGACGTCACTGTTGGGCAGTGACGCTTGTATGTATTGACATTCTCACAGAGGACAGTAAATGAATGGAACAAAGAAATTATCTACAGATTGTATAAATGCTAGCAGCTTTATTATGTTTAAAAACAGCATTGACAGATATCTCATTAGGGCAGTTTACATATAGAGGAATAAATAGTGGACTAGATAAGTCAGTGGCTGCCTTGTCCACTTACCATCTGGGTTCCTTGTCCACTTACCATCTGTTTTTTTTTAGAGGCAATCTTGCTAAATGTGTCGAGAATGCTTACCACCTGAATTCTTGATTAATTTGACACAATCAAGAAACCTTCACCAACATCCTTGACCTCAGGCTTGATAAGAATATAGCATCACAAAAAATTATCATGCAAGAGAATTATGATTATCATGTTGTTATGAAATGTTTTGTCAGTGTAGATGATATTTTATGAAGCTTAAACAAATAAGGATTTCATATAAACACACATTGAGAACTAATTTACTACTGTGTATTAATATTCCAAACACTTGTAATATCAGTGCTATTGCATAGATAGAGCAAACTGGAGAAGGAGCAATGCAGCCTTATGGAACATGGAGCCTGTAGAGATACGTAGGAAGTTGGTAATGTAACATACCATTGCATGATCTTAAGAAGTTTTCATGGAGAACAGTGCACTAGTGATGTTTATCTGCTGTATATATATGTATGTATGTATGTATGTATGTATATATATATATATATATACATAGGTCCACATGGCCATAAAGAGTATGATTTGACAGATGTCTACAAAACACTGTCGCCCCTTGTCAAACTTCTCATCAACAATCACAAGTAAGGAATACGACTTAAAGTTATGACATAAATATCTATAGTGTCACTATCAAGTTGAACAGTGGGGGAGTCTGGAGTAGGCTTCTTGTGCCTTACGATTCATCTCTGACAATCTTATGATGTATAAATGATCTCCCATCATCATCTGATGACAGTGTTTGATGACCTGTCAGGCTATGTTTGTATTCATCTCTGACAATCTTATGATGTATACATGATCTCCCATCATCATCTCATGACAGTGTTTGATGACCTGTCAGGCTATGGTTGTATTCATCTGTTGTTGCTACATTGTGATAGTATGTATTGTATCGAAATTGTAGTATTTTTAGTATTAATTTTCTAATTGCATTTTAACCTGTGATAACCCAGCTCTGAATAGGCACCTGTGTTATCCAGTATTCAGACGAAGACATCATTTATTCCCTTATTGTGTCTGCTCATTTGTCATATGTCTGTCTGTCACCCTCTCTATCTGTATGTCTGTCTGTCTATCTGTGTGTCACCCTATCTGTCTGTCTGTCACCCTATCTGCCTGTCTGTCACCCTGTCTGTCATTTCAGGCAGTGTAGATACCGTCAGTTGCAGCAGAAGTTCACTCCACTCTAACAGTCACAGCAGCAGCCATTGGTTGCTATGACAACAGCTGATTCAGTTCTATGAGTCACAAGTGGGAATTGTTTTATAACCTTACCACTCACTGTATCAGACCAGTGGAGTTTTATAACCTTACAACACATGTAGACATGAACCTGTGGATACTTGTGAAACTGTTCTCCTCCTTGTTGAAATATATCACATACCTATTTATATTCAACATCATAGACATGGACCTGTGGATACTTGTGAACTGTTCTCCTCCCTGTCGAAATATGTCACATACCTATTTATATTCAACATCATAGACATGGACCTATGGATACTTGTAAAACTGTTCTCCTCCTTGTCAAAATATGTCACATACCTATTTATATTCAACATCATAGACATGGACCTATGGATACTTGTGAAACTGTTCTCCTCCTTGTCGAAATATGTCACATACCTATTTATATTCAACATCATAGACATGGACCTATGGATACTTGTGAAACTGTTCTCCTCCGTGTTGAAATGTGTCACATACCTATTTATATTCAACATCATAGACACGGACCTGTGGATACTTGTGAAACTGTTCTCCTCCTTCGTGTTGAAATGTGTCACATTCCTATTTATATTCAACATCATAGACACGGACCTGTGGATACTTGTGAAACTGTTCTCCTTCGTGTTGAAATGTATCACATACCTATTTATATCCAGCATCATAGCGCAAAACTGTCTACGTATGCACAAAATCAGCACAAAATCAGAAAATAAGCAATGCTTTATTGGGGAAATACATTGATGTATCAGGCTAAATAAAACGGCTGCAAACCCCCTCTCCCAACGAAACCAATGTTATGTCGTACATCAATGTTTTGAGACCTTCCCTTAGTTGTCAGGCTACTTATAATCATTTATCGTAAAGGTGATGTTTGTGTTGCCAACTTGTAAGACAACTAATAATTGTTGACTGCATGAACATTGATCATGTGACATACTGGCATTGACAACTGTGGTGATTGTTACAGACAGATGGCAGCACTGAGGTATTGAGTAAGACTGTCATAGAGTGGTAAGTAAATTTACAAAATCCACAGCATCAGAGATGTCCAACAAATGAAAAGACAGCAGATAGTGCAACAAAATATACATGGTATTCATAAATTATCTTTCCAATTTTGAATGTCAATACAAACATAACTAATAGACATAGAAGCCTGTAGTTTGTACCATCTTGTAGCTAAACTTTTACAGTTTTCTTTTCAGACGTCTCCAGTGAGTAGAATTTTCCCGAAAAATTAACACAACACATTGAGCTTTCCCTTGCATGGTTGCCATTTGTCGTTTTTCAGCTTACCAGAAAAGAAAACCATATTAATATAAACTCCGAGTTTGGCCACAATATGGGGCAAACTGCGTGATTGTATGTTTATTTGTTATTGTTTTATTTGTATTCAAAAGTAGGAAAGCTAATTTAGGAACACCCTATACTGATATGTTGAGTGCGTTTTACTAAAATTATGCATTTATATATACCAGGTATATGCATTCAGTCTGTTTAATGGACAACACTTTTAATTACATGGACCTTTTATAAATTATGTTGTTAACATGTTTTAGCTTATTTCTGGCTTATTTTATTGATTTTAATATTGAAATGTGTAATTTAATAATTTTGTGGTGCGATTCACATACAAATGTCATATGTGAAACCCACATGCTTAATTCACTTGAAACTCACTTGAAAATGCCTTTTTTATTATTGATTACACTAGCCACAGTTTTATCTGTGTCATGTTGCTCAAGTAGTTCATGGTTTGTCCACCAGGTTGTGCTGCATGGCTTTCCAGCAAACATTGCAACAACGTCAGCCTGCCTACAGATCAGTGTTCAAACTACTTCATAGGTGGTGCTCCAGGCTGGAGAAACATTTGGTATGACAAACTTGATCTTCACTATTTGTTGTAAAAATGTTTCATAATCTAACACTGAGCTCAGCAAACAGCACTTGTTTTCTTTTATGGTGATCTCTAAGTTAGTATAACAGTATGAACAGTTTAGATCTCTAAGTTAGTATAACAGTATGAACAGTTTAGATCTCTAAGTTAGTATAACAGTATGAACAGTTTAGATCTCTAAGTTAGTATAACAGTATGAACAGTTTAGATCTCTAAGTTAGTATAACAGTATGAACAGTTTAGATCTCTAAGTTAGTATAACAGTATGAACAGTTTAGATCTCTAAGTTAGTATAACAGTATGAACAGTTTAGATATCTAAGTTAGTATAACAGTATGAACAGTTTAGATCTCTAAGTTAGTATAACAGTATGAACAGTTTAGATCTTCTCAAATACTTTGTAGCAAATACAGTATTCCCTCATTCTTGGTCCAATACATCAGACAGCATTATCAGTGAGGCACGTTATAGTGTTCCCAAATACGCTACCAAGGAGGCAATGGGTTTGTTTGTGGGTCTTATGGAGTTCTGTCAACAGTCTTACAGGTGTCCATCTTTAGGTGTCACCACATATGCTAGTCCAATGTGATCACTGTAGCTTTGTTTTATTTAAAGTGACCTACCATGTTAATAAATTCAAAATATTTTGGATATTTCTGTTAATAAATCTTGTATTTTTGTTTCCAGGACAACACGAACAAAGAAGAAGTCATCAATGCTACAAAGCATGCTGGGATATCAGACAGGTCTTGACATGGAACCCTCAAGGCAAGAGAAAGAGGGGGAGACCAAAAAACACCTGGCGGCGTGACCTCGAGGCAGACATCAAGCAAACAGGGAAGGGCTGACAACAATTGGAGAGGATTGCCCAAGACAGGAGGCGCTGGAGAAATGTTGTGGATGGCCTATGCTCCAGGAGGAGTTAAGGGCCTAAGTAAGTAAGTATGCTGGGATAGCAGAAGAATTAACGAGATTGCTGGATTAAAATGAATGCCTGGACTTGTGGAAATGAAATAAGTAATTTCCAATTGAAATGTGTCTGATGAAAATGTGAACACCAAAATGTGGAAGTGATTTTGTAATCACAATGTTTGTGATAAATAACTACATATGCTAGTATTCAGCAACTTGATGTTTTCTTGTTAAGTAATAATTACAGATAATTTGTAAAAATTATAACATGCGAAATGCGTAAACACTAAAACACATTGTCATTGCGTTGGTGTAGCAGTAAATGTCTGTGGGAAAAGTGTGTCTTGTCAATTAATTCCTGTGGCTGCAATATTCATGTTCAATGTTTATTTTGTTTTCAAAGATTGAGGATTTATTTAGTCCTTTCAAAAGGTTAAACCTAAAAATGTAATCCAGGCATTTACAAACAGAAGCACTTAATTGCAGCAGCAATTTCAGTAAAGACGAGTGAACAATATGTACCTCTTTTCTTTTCATATGCATGCTAAATAGTTGCCGTTACTCTGTGTTGGTGCAAATCGGATGGGCAGGTGAAATTAATGTTGAATGCAATCATGGTTATAGTGATTTATTTTATTTAAAGCTTATTTTTAAATACCCTGTAGATTTTTTATTTAAAGCTCCCTGCTGAGAAGAGTGCTTTGGGTCGGGCAGCAGAACAAAATATCTAGATATAAGACTGGATGGGAAGAAACTGAACCAACGAGACAGCTTTGTATTCCTAGGTGGAGCGGTTTGTGGGGACGGCGCCACGGAGACGGAAATTTGCAGAATACAGGCTGGGGCAAGTGCACGGATGGGAGATAGACATATATTTCGGAAGCTAAAAGGAAATGTGCTTAGCTAATGCATAACATGACATACCTATGTGGCCTAGAAATCATGGTGATGAAAAAAAAACAGAAACCATAGTTTGCGAGAATGACAGAAGAATTGCAGGAGTGAAAAGAACAGACAAGCAGAAAATGGAGGAGCCGAGGGAGGAAGTTGATGCGAGAGTCTCACGAGGAAGTTGGTGCGAGAGTCTCACGAGGAAGTTGATGCAAGAGTCTCACGAGGAAGTTGGTGTGAGAGTATCACGAGGAAGTTGGTGTGAGGGTCTCATGATGAAGTTGGTTCGAGAGTCTCACGAGGAAGTTGGTGTGAGAGTCTCATGAGGAAGTTGGTGTGAGAGTCTCACGAGGAAGTTGATGCGAAAGTCTCACGAGGAAGTTGGTGCGAGAGTATCACGAGGAAGTTGGTGCGAGAGTCTCTCAAGGAAGTTGGTGTGAGAGTCTCATGAGGAAGTTGGTGCGAGAGTCTCACGAGGAAGTTGGTGCGAGAGTCTCACGAGGAAGTTGGTGCGAGAGTCTCACGAGGAAGTTGGTGCGAGAGTCTCTCATGGAAGTTGGTGCGAGAGTCTCACGAGGAAGTTGGTGCGAGAGTCTCACGAGGAAGTTGGTGCGAGAGTCTCACGAGGAAGTTGGTGTGAGAGAGTCTCATGAGGAAGTTGTTGAAGAGCCGGCTAAAGTGGGCTGGACATGTGAAAAGAATATAAGGGGTACTGTTGACGAAGAGAGTGGATGCGCTTGGAGTGGAGGGTAGAAGGAGAATAGGAAGACTGTGTGAACAAAGATTTGGTGGGAGTGGGAAATGGGGGCGAGGGATAGAGGGGGTGGAGACAGCAGTGAAACGGGGCTAGTGATGAAGAAGAAGAGGGAAAAAATATCGACGACTGGTATCGTTGCCAGCCTCACCCCGGACTAAAGAGGAGAGCAACAACTCCCTTAATTCTGTTTATATTACTCGCCTTGTTTCAGAATAATTTCACGAAAAGTCGTGGTGGCTCGTTTGTGCAATTGTGTCCTCTAGTTGTCCTTTGAAAACATAAATTTAAAGTAACGTTGGTGCAGATGCACATTGTGAGGAGTGTTTGGTACTTAGCACCACAGAGCGGGGACTACCAGGGAAAAACTAAGAGGTAAAAGACAAATTGGACGGATTGACAACCTCAAACGTGAGGCAGATGATGGACTCGAGGTGGCTAGAGAGATTGACAACATCAAACATGAAGCAGATGATGGACTCGAAGTGGCTAGAGAGATTGACAACATCAAACATGAAGCAGTTGGTGGACTCGAAGTGGCTAGAGAGATTGACAACATCAAACATAAAGCAGTTGGTGGACTCGAAGTGGCTAGAGAGATTGACAACATCAAACATGAGGCAGATGGTGGACTCGAGGTGGCTAGAGAGATTGACAACATCAAACATGAGGCAGATGGTGGACTCGAGGTGGCTAGAGAGATTGACAACATCAAACATGAGGCAGATGGTGGACTCGAGGTGGCTAGAGAGATTGACAACATCAAACATGAAGCAGTTGGTGGACTCGAAGTGGCTAGAGAGATTGACAACATCAAACATGAGGCAGATGGTGGACTCGAGGTGGCTGGAACGATTGCAAGGAGACACCAACGGCCTAAATAAGGCTATGGATTCACGTCATCATAAACTAGAATAGCCACTGTGCTGGCTGATGGGTATCAAGTGACAGAGTTTGCATCGAAGTGTTATAGACGAATGTAATGTCTAAAAATGTGCATTTTAGCCGTTTTCAGTTATTTTACTTGCTGTATTCAGCCAGACAGGATGGAATGATTGCAATGTTGGACTTTTGGCAGTGAGATTTTGCAGCATGAAGCGGATTTGAAGACGCGTAGGTATTTCGGTGGTGACATTCCCGAATCACTGGTGAACCAGTAAGCGGCGTATTAATATTTTGTGAAAACTGCCAATATGAAGAGTAAGTTTGCCTGAGTTAAGTTGAGTTACGTGATTGTGACAAAACGTGTTCGCCATATTGACAACGCAGTGACAGTGGATGTCATGAAGTTTTAGAATTTTTGAGGGTCACGTTTTCTAAAAATCATGCAAAACGTTAAGATGGCCATGAAGGGAAAGGGCAAGGCAACGGCAAAGTCTGCAGTGGTTCTGTTAATATAATATAATAGCAGAAAACTACTGGCATGGCTGGCACTAAAACAAATTAAGTGTTAAATAATAATGCACTTTATTTTTACACTCGTATCCAGAGTACAACTCTGTTCAAGGGTGTTTACAATGACTAAACGGACTAAAATGTCCGTAATAAAATTAAACGTATTAAAAAAGGTTTAAACTAGTAGTTTTAGTTGAAGTACTTAGTCATTTCACTATGCCTTATATGATAGTTGTGTTGTGTTGCATAGTAAGGTCGGCTTTTAACGAGGCACTGGTGGTAGGCCACAGACCACATGTAGGGTCCGTCCGCCATTACCTACGTAGAGTCCCTAGGAAAGCGGGGATTGCACATGATGAGTGATTTTTCCCGAACACTTTCACATCGGATACGTAGGAAAGGTTAACATTCTCTGTACTACTTCCGCAGAATGTATCAACATTTCAGAAGCAATCAGTCACCAGGTTGAACCGAAATTTATGGGTTTAACAAGATTTAACAAGATTGCCATCCCAAACAACAAGTTCCAGATGGCAAGTGGACAAGGAAGCCATTGGCTTATCGAAAGTCCAACAATTTTCTCATCTATGTGTGGCCCTCCCTTATCAGATATCTGTCAATTCTATTTTTAAACATATTCACACTACTAGCATTAACACAATAATTTGGCAGTTTGTTCCATTCATTTATCACCCTCTGTGAGAAAGAGACCTTTCTCATGTCCAGCCTACACTGCTCCTTAACTAATGCTGCTTTGTATCCTCTGGTTCTACTGCCTTCTTTAAGTTTGAAGAATATATTTCTATCAACATCCTCATAACCATTCACTATTTTAAACACTTCTATTTGGTCTCCTCTTAGTCTCCTGGTCAAACCACATTGTAATAAGGGCCTTTCATAACTAAGGTCTCTCAATTCTGGAATTATTTTAGTTGCTCTTTGTTGTATTCTTTCTAGCTTGTCTATGTCCTTTTTACGATACGGCCTCCATGCTTGAATACAATATTCCAAATGGTCTAACTATTGCTTTGTAAAGGTGTACAATTAGCTGTTTCTCTTTACACATGATTGTTCTCCTAATTAGACCTAGAACTTGATTTCCTTTCGAAACAGCAATCCGACATTGCTCTGAAACTTTCATGTCAGAATTAAATGCCATTTTATATTCTTCGTCCATGTTTCCATGTCCTATGTGTATGGATTTACACTTCCCAAAATTTAATAACATTTGCCATTTTTCTGACCATTTAACTAATTTATCTAGATCATCCTGTAAACTTTGTTTATCTGTAACATTAGTAACCTTTCTGATTTTGTTTGGGTACGTTTTTTTTTTAAATGAGGTCATTTTCTTGAGTTTCACTCAGCATGTGTGTTAATAGAGGATAAATCTTTTGTGAAATTGTAAGGAAAATTGTAGGATAAATATGATCTGTACCCGATAAAGATGCTGTACATTGCTCATGGCTTTCCTAGCGGACAGGTCAGGAGCACCGCAATTTATCCGACAGGTAGCGCGCGCGCTAAGTTTGTGATGCTTAAATTTGTTGTTCACATTCTTCAGTGCCACTATTGTCATGTTTTTACTTCTTTCGACAAATGGACGGTTATAAAATGAAGATAACGTTGCTATGGAACGAGTGAGTGAGGGAAACGCAGTATTCTCACTTTATTCTGTTCCATTTCGATATAGCCTTATTATCGCCGCCAGTTTCACACCGTCGGCGTCACCGGATTGGAGGATGTGACATGATTAGCAAATTTGCGCCGGAATTGTCACCTCTAGTCGCATATATGTAACGTCATAGTAGTCGCTATGTCAGCTTGGCGCCACCATCCGAAGGTAAGTGACAGGTAAGCCCGGGCACGTTATTTTCCTTCTCCCATATCATCATCATGTTGACCGTTTCGGCAATATTTTACACGACTGTCTGTTTCCGCTTCTCTATTAAGAAAATGTCCCTACCCTAACCGACCTCCATCACTGTCGTCGAGACTAGCGATGCCGGAGAACTCCATAATAGTGCCAGAACTGAAGAACATCGTCATCGAGCGTGGTGACAGGCTCAGTCTCAGGGGACTGCTACTGAAGCTGCCAAACCTCTTCTATACTATAGGTATAGTAGACCAAGAGGATTCATGAAAACTTCCCACCCATGGCCATGCACACAAACAATAGTCAAAACCAGCTAAAAGGCACTATACCGTGTAGCCTAATCCTAGAAGAGCTGAAGAGGTTTGTGTTGAATGAAATTGTTCTGTGTGTCATACCGAGTTACTAATGATGGAGATGATTCTGTTTCAGACACAACTTTTCACACTTTCACTGCATGCACACAAATACTTGTGGTGGGACGAGCGCTTGTCACCTTCTCGTGGTTCCTACCATGGATCACGACAGCAAACGTTGCTGTCGTGTGAACTAAGAACAGCGCCCATTGACACTATCTTGTAAACTAGGAATAGTTGGTTTCATTGTGTACTGAGGGGCTTGGTACACAGTATTGATTGCTGACTCGAGATGGTAGGTGCATAGTTTTGTTACATTAACATGTGTAAAGGGAAATGGTGGTTGATAGTATTTGTTACCAGTTAGATATCCGATTGATAAATTATTCACCAAGCGTTAAATTTAAATGAATGTGATATGAAGTATGCCTGTTATGAATGAAACAGATATCTGATATTTGGCTCTTGTATTATTGACAGTTGCAGTCCGACTGATGGTTCCTGTTGCAACAGACAACATGCAGAGGGAACGTTGTCATATCTTCGGGCCAGCCTAAACGCGGTTGGTTAGTGGAACAAGGTAATGAACATAATGGGTTACATGCTTCCTGATAAATGAATGGAACAAATTGTCTATCGAATGACCTCTGATCCTATGAATGTAACAAATTGTCTACCAATTGTGTAACTGCTAGCAGCGTGAATATTTTTAAAAACAAGGTTAACATATATCTCAGGAGGACGGGTTAGAGGGGAGTGGTGGTCCAATGGTTAGAGCACCCGCCTGTCGATTGAGAGGACGGTGGTTCGATTCCACCTCCGCCGTTTCGAAGCTTGGGCAATTTCGTTCACCCCACTTTGCCCGTGTCTTTCGGAAGAGACACTGAAAGCCGTTGGTCCAAACTCCTGCGTTAGCTCAAGATTGGGCTGTTTGGAGCATAACTACATGAGACATGAGAGACATAGATGAACATTGTTGGACACTCGATAAGCCAGTGGCTTCCTTGTCCAATCTCCATCTGGGTCTTTGGCTTAGATGGCTATCTTGATATGCTCTCATTGTCATGTTAGATTTTTTCCAGTGGGATAGTAGTTACGTATGTTAGCGTGCTGAATCAATCCCCTAGCAAAGTGGAATATTATATTATATGGCATAGCCAGGGCTGGGTCCAATTACACAAAATTATATAAATTACAATTACATTTAATTACAATTACGATCATAAATGTCCAAATCAATTACAATTACACTGTTTCAATTACAATTACATTATGCGGAACCAAATATATTCACAAAATCACTTAATTTCAATATTTTGTACACAATTGATAAACAAATATAACGGTAATGTTTTTACATTTTGTTGAATTGTGACTTTGAATTATACTAAATAAAAAGATAGCAGTTTAAAACATATTTTCGTTATATCAAAATACAATGCAGTATTCAGACATAATCCTACAGGACATATTCTTTACAGACAAAATCACAAAATATGAAAATTGGACAAAATCCCACAGGCCATAATACAATATTTATTTGTAGTTCTTCTCTAAGCATCCTTTCTAGTTTTATAGACATTTTTCTGTGTGCAATTCTTACATTTTTGTTCGGAAAATACTAATAATAGGGTATGATGTGTTTACTTTGAGGTTGTAGCTCCTGCTCTAAGCTAACATTCTTAATTGGTCTGCCCTTTGCTTTGTGTTGGGAATGGGGAGAGAGGCCATATAAACAGTCCTTGCCACCTGACCTGTCTCCATTCCTCCACAACACAAGGGGTGTAATTGACTTACTAACTCTGCAGTGTTTCACAGAGCTGATATTTTCTGAAGCAATATCAGGCTACAGGTCTTTCCGTGTTGTTTGAATACCAGCTTAGCCTTTGTCTGACAATGTCTGCATTGTTTATTGCTTCCTGGCTGTTACCAATTTACTGAAAAGGCTAATTGCTAAGGCTACCCACCACTAGCACCATGAATCAGTACCCACCAGACAGTGTGTACTTATCTTAACTTAACTGTAACTTAAATATAAATATATAAGCAGGTGTTATTATTAG
This sequence comes from Lamellibrachia satsuma, assembly GCA_033239005.1. Lineage (NCBI taxonomy): Eukaryota > Metazoa > Annelida > Polychaeta > Sabellida > Siboglinidae > Lamellibrachia > Lamellibrachia satsuma. Next base: position 127,055 of record BSQZ01000180.1, on the reverse strand, counting down.
TCTTGATTTTCAACTCATGTGAGACTTAAATTATATTTTTAGTGACAATTCGTTCATGTAGTTTGTGGTATAAAGCGTACTGTAATTGATTGTAATTGAAATGTTTTTTAAATTATACAAAATATTACAATTACAGCAAAATTTCGAAACCATAATCAATTACAATTACACAATTTTGCTGTAATCAATTACAATTACATAATTGGACCCAACCCTGGGCATAGCAGCTGTCACACCATCATTGTTTCATAGAGGTAATCTATATTAATGCCACAATTGGTGGGTGCCAATTAAGAATATGTTAACAACGACATTGAGTTTACTACAATGACAATATTATATTTACACTCAAGTGCTAATAATACATTCCAAACATTAAACCAACTGACAATGAAACACTTTACTCTTCTTGTCTCACAGAGAGTGTTCCTGGCACATCCCCAACTTTATACAGCTAACAATAAAACTCAACTACCATAGTACTATCTGACAGACTCCCTGGCCAGTTAGGACACTGCTTGATGACACACCAGCTACTCCTAGGCAACCACTCCTACCTCCCCACAACTCTCAGAGTTTCCTCTCTATCTAAACTTATATTACCTTTTGACAGACTCCAGGAAAGACGAAGACCAATGGATATTATCCAATACCTGTCAACCTCTGGATCACCCCTCTCTAATTCTAAATAATTTGAATTGATAGCTGGGTCTCTGTCAGGAGAAGGTTTCAGGCTGTGATGTCTTGTCGATGAAGTTGGTGACTCAAAAGGATCAGTGGTCATTAATGCTGCATTAGGATTAATAACCACCAGGATTATCTACCACAAACATCTGGTAAATGGTCCAGCCATCACCTCTTCACAGTCCCTCAAGGGAAGTGATGTTGACTGTCTGCATGTTACATCGCCAACCTACCCTTCCTATATACATAATTAAATAAACCCTACCATAATGGGACCACTAGCTAAATAAGCGAATTGACATGGATAATACAGTTTCACATTTTTAACTGCACATGTCAAAATTTGCTGCCTTCCATGTTCAGTAAAAAAAATTCCAGTTAAGAACATTTACCCAAAGCTTAATATAATTAATGTTGTCATGGTTACATGTTTTTATCACATATTTAAAAAAAAATGTTTACTGAAGTTTATGATGATAATTATTTGTGGGGTAAAAACTTTTAGTTTTGTGCTGCTAAATCAATACCTTTAACTCCTGTAAGCCAGTTACTTCCAGCTACAAAACTGATTTGCATACACAGCTTATTGCATAAACTTGGTTTTTGAATTATTAATCTATTCCTGTCCTACATGTTTTTGAAGTTGTGAATAATAACAATAATATACTTCTATGGCCCCTAAATCCTCAGGAACCCGAAGTCAAAGGGGTTAAGTTTGAAATCATGAACTGGGACGCATAAAGTCATCGTCACAGCGAGGGATTGTCGAGGATTTATGGTGGAATTGCAATTTAGAAAAAATATGTCTTGAGTATTTTACAGAAGATTGTTATAGCTTCAGATAATTTTCAGTGATGGTGAGTTCATCCTAGATCCTAGCTGATGGTGAGTTCATCCTAGATCCTAGGTGATGGTGAGTTCATCCTAGATCCTAGGTGCAGCTACAGAGAAAACACACTTGCTCAGGTTAAGCTTAGTTTTACAAAGAAATAATTGATGTGAGAAAGGTGATCTGAGCTCACATCAGTCTTTGGTACTTTATTCATATCTGATCTTCATGTTGCAGATAGTGGGTGATGTGGATGAGTGCCTGCTTTGGGTCTGTGCTGAGATGGGTGTACATCTGACAAAGGAAGATCAGCATCTCAACATGCGCCCCCTACTGAGACTTATCTGTCAGCGATTCTTTGGCGAGTTCACAGGTACATCACAGGGAATCCCATGCCTTCTACCAAAAGAATGTTACAAGTTACATTACAAGTTCAATGCTCAAAAACAATGCTGGACATAAATAATTATCTGGCGTAGATTCAAATTATCCTCCATTGGTTGCTGAGTGACTCGACAGAACGTGTGGGTGTGTTTTAGATGGTAAAATTAGTGAATTTGTCAGTATTTTCTTAGAGAAAGCCCCAGATATGTTGAATGAAGATAAAGGTAGCGGGGATGAGACTGTGATGGGCAGGACACGCACAGGACACGTGCAGGAGACATACATGGCACATACAGGACACATACAGGACACATATAGAGCATGAGTGAGGAGAGATTGAAAAAGAGAACGTGGAAAAAACAAGTATTTGGCAGAAGAAGAAGGGGAAGACCGAAATTAAGATGGAGAGTCAGTGCTAAGAGAGATCCTGAAAGGGCAGAGGTGAGCAGTCGATAGTGGGAGAGAATTGCAGAAGATTACGTTGTATGGAGACGAATCATTGAGAGGGTAGAACAGACTAAGTGATGTGCCCCTGCAAGGGACTGAGGGGGAAGAAGAAGAAAGACCCAAACACTTTTTTTTATTTGCCATTGTGATCATTTTACCAGTCTAAATTGTTTTGTAAATAAAAACTAAATGTGTTATTTGGAGAAAGAAACTTGCCATGCCTTGGTTTGTCCAGCCGTGATCTGCTGCCATCAAGACTCAGTGTCCGACGAGGACAATATTTTTTTGGATCACTGCAAATGAGATTTTGTTTTCATCTTGTGTGTTCCAAAACAGAAACTGTTTTCTGTTGATATATGTGAAATGCCCAGTTGCACATCATGTGATGTTTACACCTGTAACATGTATGTTTATGTGTTGTCATGGTGACAGGGTTTACAATGATGTGTGCGCAGTTGATGAAGTCGCTGCTGGCCAATGTTCGCACCAGGGTTGAGCACTTCTAAATGGGCCCCGTCAACATGGAGCTCGCTGAGTTCATGTTTGAGTGCGACCCAGACGTAAAAGTACACAAATGTTACCTTTTAAAACCTCTAGCTGGAAATATGTTGATTGGGATTGGTGAGGTGAGGTAAGAGCAGGACTTGTTGACTGTGTTGTCTAAACACATTCCTCAACTGATTTAGCCCATTGTGAATCAGGTTCATAATGGGCTACATATGTAGCGTGTGAACAATCTAACTTAACTTTTTCAAACAATCATTGAAAGAATTTACTTTGATCGTTAGATCAGGCATCTTGTAAAACTGAGAATATATTATATCGGCAATATTCGAAATTAGCGCCATTTTTAGAAGGGATTTAGCCATGTTGCCAAAAATACACCCAAAAAGGAAATGTACCTATCTACTCCAGTATAGCTGTAACAAGTTTTGCTGAAATTTTTTGCAGGATCTGGTCACAAATAATCTGTTAGTTTGTCCAGTGATTTAATGAAAAAACTAACTATTGCTTTTGCACAAACGAGCTAACATGTCATTGTCGATGCTAGATATGTTCGTTTTCAGAAAATGAGCCTTAAAAAAAACAAATTGAGGGATGACCTTTAATATTCAGAATTGAAGTTTTCATATTAAATTTGTTAGAAATTAAACCATTTTGATATTTGTTCTTGTGGGAAATTAGAATATTAATGCTGTGGTATTTTTGATAGAATACTTAACAATCCTTTGCCTTTAAAAGCAGCAAACAGTAGACAAACTGAGGGAACACCCTTGTTGAATGTTAGTTGTGTGCAGGTATAAGATTGAAGTGAATCAAGTACCCGTTGGAAACTGGATTGAAGCTGATTGAAGGCATAGACCAGCCCATAGTGAAGACTGCCACACTGACTGCGGCGTCCTGTAACGACGAGGTACATATTACCATATGTGACCCCGGCTGACCAAACCAGTGATAAGTAGGGAATTTTGTTATGTGTTTTTGTTTTATTTTTGGAAAGGGTGTTGAAACAGCTTTACAGTGTTCCATTATGATGATGCTGCAAAAATTGGCGAAGTTATGCCACATTGTACACTGTAGGGGTAAAAACGGAGAACACGGCCGTTAAAGTGTTGCATTCTTTATGTGCATGGAAAGCAAAGAATACTGCGTGTATAATATTAAAATTTGGCACGCTTTATTTATGTTATAGTATAATTGCACACTAGAAAGAAAAATCTGCTGCAGCAAAAATTGGCAAAGTTATGCTGCACTGTACACGTTTGGGGTCTAACAGTAAAAATGGAAAAAAATGGCAGTACAAGTTTTGCATTCTTTATGTACATGGAAAGCATGGAAATATTGAGTGTATAACATTCATATTTGGCACACAGTATGTATGTTATTGTATAATTGCACACCGAAAGTAAAAATATGCTGCTGCAAACATTGGCAAATTTACGCTGGATGTATAAAGTTGAGGTAAAAACAGAAATTTTTAATTGAGATTTCCTAGGAATTCTTAAAACATTACTGAATAAGCAATGAATTATATTGCAATAATTAAACCACAATAACATTAGAGGGGTCAAGAGCAAACCTGAAAAGTTATTATAACAGGACACACAAAATGATTTCACCAGAGTATAAGGCGATTCTTATACATAATTAAATGATAATGAATAGCTCCATACGAAATAGATAATTTTTAACATTGATGGTATGTAATAACCAATCATTACATTCTTCAAAAGTTGGAGTTACATGTTTACAAAATTCTAAAAATACAAAATGTTTGTAAAATGTGATTTCTGAGCATTTCTAAAATTAAACATTACTGAATTACACATTAGTGTCTGTGAACATACTTCGCTGTTTAGCAAACACACTTTGATGGAATTGTTCCACCACAGCTCTTCCCCTGTGGTGCCATGGTTGCAACTGCCGATGTTGTTGGTTTTTCAACACTTGTGCATGAACACAGAATGTCTTTCTGCGCTTCTGAAACAAACTCTTGGATGATGTCATACAGGTACAATTGTCGCTACGCACCCATACCAGGTGCTGGTACAGCGACAGGGGCAGTAGCTGGCAAGGCACCGACCTCTGTGGTCATCATATTGAACACTGTCTCAGTGGAGTCAAGTGTTGAGTGCACAAACACTTTCCCTGGGTGTGCGGAGTGAAACGTGAAGTGCTGGTACCCCTGATACCAGGCAGTGGCTTGTAGAATGGACTGATACCATTTCAGTAGTCCCGTCTACCTTGTATTGATGATGCTGTGAACATGCAATAATATTACTAAGTTATTATTGTAGATGTGAACATAGTACAATAGTTATGTTCACAAATCAAATAAGACATTGTACTGACAACAACATCAACAATCACAATGCCACATTAGTCTTTGAATGATGTTAACGATAATTTAGATAACTATCCTGATGACTATGCTCCAATAAATAGTATGATGATTGCAGATATTGACAAATATATTTCTTGGCAGAGACAATCAAAATCGACATGATACATGAGGCGTACATTCACACATTGTACATATCACATCTTAATCAAACAATAAGGTGGAATCTGTTGAAACTCAAGAACCCTGAATATTATGGGAGGATTATATCACGTAGACCCGCTATTGTATGGTGTCTAGGTTTGGTAGCAGAGCCAAAGCACACTTGTCTGCTTTTCCAGCATATTATTTAGGAGTGTTATGTTTTGCACGCTGGCTGCATTTAAACAACTAGTGACAGTATAGGAACAATCCATCTATCTTAAAAGGGAACCACAGTTGCATCAGTCTTTCATGCTTAATTTGGGGAAATATGCTTGTATAATTATGTTATGTTTTAACGTCACCTCTACAAAATCAGAAACTTGAACAAAGTATTGTTAGCAACATGATGTTTACTTATCATAGGAGCCTATCTGTTGAAACGCTTACGTGGAGTCATTTCCATCATGTCCAGCCGCTTTGACACCATATCCTCTAGTGAAAACAGGGAACAGCTTGGTTCACCACCATTCAACTTGCATCCGCACCTGTAAATGAATCAGTAAATCATTATTATTGGTTCATTACGAAATATGACAATCAACACAAAGTATAATCAGATAATCTACATTTAAGCAGCAAAGCTAAAGGTGACTATTTAATATATAGGCATATCTGTACACTAAAGATATAATCATAGTAGTCACTTAATTGTTACTATGCTTGCAAAATATGCAATGACAGTGATCAAATGTGGTTTGATTGAACGAGGCCTTGACTGGCTTGAGCCTAGTTGAGGCTTGATTGAATGTAAACAAACCTAAATGAATGTAAACAAACCTAAAAGCAGTCACTTTGAGGATGTCGTCTTGCTCCGATAGAATGTACTCGGGCAAAGCAACCGTCCTATTGCTGCATCCCTGTCAGGTGTCAGCATGTTGAACTCATCGACGTCGCCTTCGCTACCTTCAGTATCACTGACGCTGTTGGGCACACGAATGGCACAATTTAATTACACTCTTGACAAAACTCGAAAAACATTATTAGCATGCAAAAGTCGTAAACAGGTGGCTGCTTATTGGTCGCATTTGCGCTATTTCTGTCCATCGAGCGTGGATAATGACGTGTCGGCGGGAAACACGACGTCACGCGCTTTCCAGTGATACGCGCTTTCCGGTGAACTTTGGAAAATTACATTTAATCATCCTTAGAACTCTATCAATTAATTTAGTCATCCTTAGAACTCCATCAATTAAGTTAATCATTCTTAGAACTCCATCAATTAATTTAGTCATCCTTAGAACTCCCTCAATTAAGCTAATCATCCTTAGAACTCCATCAATTAATTTAATCATCCTTAGATCTCCATCAATTAATTTAGTCATCCTTAGAACTCCATCAATTAAGTTAATCATCCTTAGAACTCCATCAATTAATTTAGTCATCCTTAGAACTCCCGCAATTAATTTAGGCCATTGTGAATCAGGTTTGTTGATATTTAGATCTGTAGAGTGTGAATAGTTCAAGTGATATGCACCGTCAGTTTAATAAAAGAGTGCGCACCTTTGTTAAGATCATTGAAACAATTGACTTTGCTCGTTAGATTAACTTACAAATGTGTTAATGGCCTTGACGGACCTAGTTGCTAGACAAACAGTCACATGATGGGTCCGTCTATTGTAGAAATAAGATTACAGTGATTGCTGAGCCATTGGAGAAGGGGCTTGTGGAGGACATCGAGAATAATGTTGTAATGATTACACGACCGAGGAAATGACTTGGAGAATTCTTCCATTCTAAGTACAACTGGGATCTCCTCGCTGCTCTTTCCATCTGGGCCTTTGGCCTCGACTTTACGGGTCAAAACATCCTCATGGATGACACATTTCCTGCAGAGGTACGGCAGCTGTGATGTGTGGGATTATTGTTTTAGAGAAAGCAGCTGCAATTATTTAGCCTTCTTAATTACCCTTGCAAGTGGTTTAAATATTTTTATATAAAAGCATTTTTAGAAACATATTTCAGTTATAGTACTTTTGTATATATTAGTTTGTGTTTTTTTTTCAGCAGTTGAATACCTTTTGAACAATACTGCCAGATTTTATTCTATTTCATTTACTTATTAAACATATTAAATCTGAAGACAATTATATTTAAAGATATATCTTATTTTTGGGGGATGCTTTCAAATTGTAAATCTGCAAATTGAGCAGTAAAATTTAGCTGAATATTTTATTTATGAAATGTTTAATATAAAGCACTTTAATACATGTTTTTCACAGTCCTTTGCCCTGATAATGACTTGTGCATTTACTATCCTGTTCATGATATCATGCATAACGATTCTGGTTTCTCTACCTCTGAGCTCGGATCCCTGTAGATGTACATGCTATAGAAGTTTTATTGTTATAGGTGGACAAGTCATTACTGAGTTCTGTAAGGGAGAGTATTATGCAAGGCTTCCAGTGGGTGATGCGAGAAGGTCATTCTGCAATGAATGTAAGTATTTCTATGTTACAGTTCCCATGTGTGACCTTTGCTATGGTGCATATTTTATTGTTTAAATTCACCAGATTTTTTATTAATTCAGTAAATAGTAATAGTAAACTGCTACGTGGTTAAATCTAACTACACAGTTTAAGTTTTATTTCACTAGTATGTTATGTACCAGTTTTGTAAATCTCCCAAATTTTTTGGAAATATAATAACCTCCAGGTCGGGCCACTGAAATTATAATATGAGTGAAACCATCATTTAGATGTTAGAAATCCTATTTTTCAACATTATCATTAAAGGACATGCATATGTTTTGCAGCAATTAGAAACATGAAGTTTAAGATACTGGATGCAGTGATAGCCCATCAACCAATTGACTGCAGTGGCAGACAGGTGATTCACACAGCCAGACGCGTCACATACTCCACATTCCTCATGGTCAGTAGACCTTTGTCTCCCTCTCCTCTCACTCCCACTTTTTCTCTCTTCCCCCACATCTCCCTCCCTCCCTCCCTCCCTCCCTCCCTCCCTCCCTCCCTCCCACTCCCTCCCTCCCTCCCTCCCTCCCTCCTCCCTCCCTCCCTCCCTCCCCCTCCCTCCCTCCCCCTCCCTCCCTCCCCCTCCCTCCCCCCCCCCCCTCCCTCCCTCCCTCCCTCCCTCCCTCCCTCCCTCCCTCCCTCCCTCCCTCCACATCTCCCTCCCTCGACCCCTCCCTCCCTCCCTCCCTCCCTCCCTCCCTCCCTCCCTCCCTCCCTCCTGACAATAACAGTTCACTAGTTATGACACAGTATACACTAGGTGTGCAGACATGTCCCACCTTCTGGCAATAACAGTTCGCTAGTTATGCACAGTTTACACTAGGTGTGCGGACATGTCCCACCTTCTGGCAATAACAGTTCGCTAGTTATGACACAGTATACACTAGGTGTGCGGACATGCCCCACCTTCTGGCAATAACAGTTCACTAGTTATGACACAGTATACACTAGGTGTGCGGACATGCCCCACCTTCTGGCAATAACAGTTCACTAGTTATGACACAGTATACACTAGGTGTGCAGACATGCCCCACCTTCTGGCAATAACAGTTCACTAGTTATGACACAGTATACACTAGGTGTGCGGACATGCCCCACCTTCTGGCAATAACAGTTCACTAGTTATGACACAGTATACACTAGGTGTGCAGACATGTCCCACCTTCTGGCAATAACAGTTCGCTAGTTATGCACAGTTTACACTAGGTGTGCGGACATGCCCCACCTTCTGGCAATAACAGTTCACTAGTTATGACACAGTATACACTAGGTGTGGGGACATGCCCCACCTTCTGGCAATAACAGTTCACTAGTTATGACACAGTATACACTAGGTGAGCGGACATGCCCCACCTTCTGGCAATAACAGTTCACTAGTTATGACACAGTATACACTAGGTGTGCGGACATGCCCCACCTTCTGGCAATAACAGTTCACTAGTTATGACACAGTATACACTAGGTGTGCGGACATGCCCCACCTTCTGGCAATAACAGTTCACTAGTTATGACACAGTATACACTAGGTGTGCGGACATGCCCCACCTTCTGGCAATAACAGTTCACTAGTTATGACACAGTATACACTAGGTGTGCGGACATGCCCCACCTTCTGGCAATAACGGTTACGGGATAGGAAACCCTAACGGAACCCTCAACAATGACATAGTCCCAGCAAGCCACCACCAAGTGGTATGGTGTGCACACAGTATGTACATACAACGGTTTGTGTAACGCGTCTAGTGATGTAGTGCTGTTAGTAGTTTGCAGCGCTTGCGCTTCACGTTCTCGATTTCAGCTAGAGTCATCAGCTAGCTCCCTTTTTGATGGTGAAAGTAGATATCAGTGCGCAAACCTCCCATGCTGGTGCATAGCCTCTTCACAAACGTTACCTTAACTTAACCTCCCAGTGGTACACCACGAACACGGACATTCTGCTTGATGCCGGCCTCAATGTCTCATGGAACAAATTGGGTGCAGACGGTGCCAGAGTAGACAGACTGACCGCTCTGCTGACACAGCTTTTCAGTTCCCTGAGCCAGGCGGTGCCAGAGTAGCCAGACTGACTGCTCTGCCGACACAGCTCTTCAGTTCCCTGAGCCAGGCGGTGCCAGAGTAGCCAGACTGACTGCTTTGCCGACACAGCTCTTCAGCTCTCTGAGCCAGACGGTGCCAGAGTAGACAGACTGACTGCTCTGCCGACACAGTTCTTCAGCTCCCTGAGCCAGGCGGTGCCAGAGTAGCCAGACTGAATGCTCTGCCGACACAGTTCTTCAGTTCCCTGAGCCAGGCGGTGCCAGAGTAGCCAGACTGACTGCTCTGCCGACACAGTTCTTCAGCTCCCTGAGCCAGGCGGTGCCAGAGTAGCCAGACTGACCGCTCTGCCGACACAGTTCTTCAGCTCCCTGAGCCAGGCGGTGCCAGAGTAGCCAGACTGACCGCTCTGCCGACACAGTTCTTCAGCTCCCTGAGCCAGGCAACACGTGTCACTGATGCAGTTGATGTTCGCGGGGTTGCCGGTGGGGGCATGTTGACCATGTCTAGTGGTGACAAAGCTTTAGATGTAGAGGCGGCCAGCACTGCAAAGTATGATGAACTAGCTAGGTCTGCAAGACCGAGAAACAGTCCCGTAAATGTCAAGGCTGCTTCATTTGGTCCTGTTGTGACTATCTCCAGGAGTGCACAAAAATGGCTCGGTGTACTGTAGCCGCATGCATGGCCATTCAAATCGTGGTTATACGATGGACACAGCCTACACTAAATGTTTCACTCGTGGCTGCATAACTGGTATGTCTGATTAGTTCCTCACAGGAAAATGCTAAACCCAACATCATTGCGCGTCTAAATAATTGTCTAATACACCGGCAGTTACACTCACCACTCATCTCAGCGTTCAGTGCTCATTGCCAAAATTGTAAATATGCACTCTTTGATTAAGGTTCTTTTTTGTCAGTTTTATTAGTAAGATTAGACTTTACCACTGGCGGCAGCACTGTGGCTGGATGACATCGACATCAACGTCAAATATGCGGAGTTCAACACGACGTTGTTGTACAGAACATAATTCGGATATTACGGCTGTTTAGTATACCTGTTGCAGGGTTGCGACGACGTGTATGTTTGCGTCCACTGCACTCAATGTCGAATGGCTATCACCCACTGGGTGTGCAGCACCCGCGAGAGAACTGATGGTTTGATGACAGACGTCCACATGCTGACAACGCGCCACTGAGGAATAGTTACACAAGAAGTAATGCTCTTACCATAGGATTGAACAGGACAATACGCCATGGCAAACACGGTACGAGACATTTGTAGCATTAATGTAATGGATATATTCTGTCCGCCCCCATTTTATTTACTAGGCACAAGTTCCAATGTACATTTCTGTATACCGTTTAAAGCAAAATACATAAGAAGGGGGAGCATAGGCTGCGGAAACAGAACAGTAATTCTTGTCATAATTTATGTGATACAATATTATGTTTATTAACTCTATATATCAATTACTTTATGCCCAATACAGCCAACATTCTGAAAAATATTATAAGGGAATTATGTGGAAGGATCCGCATACATAATTGTGCCTCTCAATAAGTATAATGTACACTACAAAACGTATGCAATTAGAGGTTTTAACAACACTCAGGATCGAATGGCTATCATCCACTGTGTGTGCAGCACCCGCGAGATCATCGCTGAACTGACGGTCTGTTGACAGACGTCCAACCGCTGGCATCGCGCCACTGAGGCTCGCGACCGCCGCTGGTTTCGATGACGTCGCCATCCTGCTCGTCCCAGCCGCAAGTGAAATCATCGCTTCGACAACCCGCTGCCACCTTGACATTGACATGCCTTCCTTTACTGCGCACCAAAGTGTGACACGCCCATGGAGAGCCTGCCCGAATGAACACTCCGACCACCGTTTCGGCTAGCAGATTAACACTGGCGAGAGGGCAAGAGACGTGAGTGTGGTGACCTCGCACGCGTTTCCGGCTGCATTGACGACTGGACACAACCAGTGCATGATGGCTGAACGATTTGTTGATGTGGAACATTCGTCAGTATGGTTATATTTCGTTCGACCAGAAGCACACACTTGCACACACATGTACAATGACGAAGTTATTCTACAAATAATGTGCAACTGCCCTGAAGTGGTGTTGCTATACGATGATATCCAGCAACGTTATC
>BSQZ01000180.1:15000-112500 GCA_033239005.1 Lamellibrachia satsuma | reverse complement strand
GTAGCGCTCTCCGATATCTTGCGTCATTAATACGAACCAAGTATTTCGTTGATGCAAAAACACTTTTAATGTATCCATTATATTTTTTGTCGCGATCAGGGCCTGCAGCACAGTGTTTGTCTGTAATTATATCATATCTTATAGAGAGTAATTATTATTTGTAAGCGCCGTTCGTTTGATAAATGCTATATCCTATTCTCGAGAGATCGCTCCGTCTAGGACAATGGCTACACTCTGTTGAGAGGCATAAGTAAAACACCCAACTTGCGTTGTGTCGGATTATTTGAACGGTGTTTTGCAGTTTCAGATAAACTAGACACCTGGCCTAATATTTTTATGCAATGTGGTCTTTCGCTGTGGCAAGAACAGTTTCTTGTTATAACGTTATTATTTTCTACCGCTTTACCAGTTATAGTATGTGATACATTACACCGAGGCTTGACGTAGTTTCAAGTATCTGTTTCTTTCTTCCAGTCAGGTTCACTGTTGAACGTTGAGTGTAACGGTGACAAGGAATGGCGCTTACGAATGATATAAATTAATTTGCATGTTGTTAGTACGTACCTTACACAGGTAAATATTGACCGAAAATAGTGTAATGAGACAACATTAAGGGTTGAAGTCCTGTTACTTTCCAGTTTTCACTGTTGACGTTGGTACTTCTATTATTGATGTTTATATTTCGGTTTGTCGAGGTTGTAAAATGGTAACTGTACATATCTTCTCTAGTCGGGACTTCCACTGGTTTACAGTTATTCACTAAACCTTGTCTTTAGACAACGGGTTCCAAGCTGTCACAACCCTGGTGCTAAAGAATTTGTGTTTGAGTGCCATTTGCCGCAGTGTATCTCACTGTCACTGTCACTGTTGTTCCATTGAATCTTAAGAATGTCATCTTCGACGGACACCGTGGTCATCTAACATCCAAATAAACTGTTTCAAGACCTGTGGTGATTTTGAACGTTTGGATGGTTTATGCTATGCATCTTTTCTAGCTTACTTACTTATTTACTTAATTACTTACTTACATACATACTTACTTACTTACATACGTACTTACTTATATAGTTTTAGTCTTTTGAAACATTCCATGTCCAATCACAGTATTAGAAAATGTGTTGACTTGATGCACGGGCAACAGAACAAGGATGTTTGTAATACAAGTCATCCTCACACGACCACTCGGTTACAATCTATCATAGTTGGTGCATGAGGCCGCTATTGTGGTTTCCGTAATCGTGTTATTTTATTGGATGTGGCGATTGGCCCTTTACCTCCTCCTTTAACCGAATAAATTGAGATGGTAGATTCATGTGATTAGATTGTAATATGACTGCGTTCTACAGGTGGCATTGAACTTGAATGTGAGCGGAAGTAGGCGGAGTGAAAAAGTCCAGGTGATGTTGGCTTAACAATATCAGTAGCCACTTGAAGGAAAAGAACACCGGTCTCACAAAATGGTAAGATCACAGACAGACACAATGTTAATTGAGCATTGATACGACGGCCATTGAAGTGCCTTTCATGTGCAATGCTCATATGTATTCAGCTGTTTTTACACCTCGGGGTTTTACCAGACACAAAGCACTTTCTTCTTTTTACAGTTTTACAGACGAGTTGTCCCGCTGTATTCAAGCCACTCTGCATGTCCATTAATCTAAATGACTTGGACACTGGTCAGCGACAGAATACAGGCCCGTGATGCTGGTGATTTTTGGATGGGTTCGTTTTTAGGGAAAGTGGAATTCGTGGATGATCCGGGCACGAGATTTCTACCATATATATTCACTATCTCGTCCAACTACCAAGTTATTTTTTATATAATGACATAGGCCTACAAAAATGTATTGGGTCCGTAACCAGCGGCCAGCGGAGATATTTCATCAAACCCGCGGACCCAGAGCGTGATTGTGCATAGTTCGGTGCGATATGTAGGTATATAAAATAAGTAAATAAACAGCTGTTTTTACAATTGTTTAAAAAAGGAATGCAGTAATATTAGCATTTCTGCAGTTATATCTCATTGCTGGTGATTATATGGTTTATATTCATGAGTGTGTGAGGGCAATACCTCCTGTGTGTGTGTGTGTGTGTGTGTGTGTGTGTGTGTTGTTTGTGGGGTGGGCGTGCGTGTGTCCATGTTCAGTAATGACTCCTGTATTGGGTTAGGCAATGACTCTGGTGTGTGTGGGACAATATTGGGTAATATGATCACTTATGCCGATTGTATCCACGGGCCATGTTCATATTTCTAATGCGTAAGGTATTACGAGTGTGTGTGTGTGTGTGTGTGTGTGTGCGTGCGTGCGTGTACGTGCGTGTGTACGCGTGCGTGTGTGTTGTGTATGCGTGTGTGTGTGTGCTGTGCTGTGTTATAATATTGATGACCTTTTGAAGCTGCAATTGCACAGTGCTCTGAATATCTCATGTCTGCATTTACGTGCCTGCATAGCGTAGGTATTTATATTTCACAAGATTGAAAAAAAAAATTGTCATTTGTCAGACCATTTCATTAATTTGTCTAGATCATCTTGTAAATGTTGTTTATCTCCATCATTTGAAAGTGTTCTAATGTTCTAGTTTTCTAAGTCATCCGCACATTTTAGTACCTTTCTTGTCCAAGTAATCTTAGTTTAAGTAGGTATCTTGGATATGGCACTTCATCGAAAGTTTCCTCATGAAAACATTGATGCATTAAACATAATACATGCAAACTACATCGAATTATTGTAGAACACGGATATATTGATTTTCCGATTACTATAGTTTTAAAATGACCTTCTTAATGATATGCAGGAACAACCCGAAGCAGGATATGCCTGTTTTTATTAACAGCGAGAACCGCGCTTGGTGTCTTCGAAGCATTTAGCACAAATATCATTACGGATTGTTGGGTGGTGGTTTTGGTATATCTCAGCAGCAGTGGCGCCACCTAAACAATTGTTTTAGAACTGATTTTTAATTATGTGTTAAATACAAAATATTTTGATGACGTTTTGTTACAAATATCACTCACGTCATTAAGAACATATATATATATATATATATATATATATATATATATATATATATATATATATATATATATATATATATATATATATATATATATATATATATATATATATATATATATATATATATATATATATATATATTCAAATAAATGTTTATTTATATAACCCTTGTCACATGGCATATACGTATTAAACAATACTATCTACTGTCACTTTCACAGCACAGATTCTCTTAGATATACACTCTATTGTATCCACTTTACAGCTAATATTGGATGACCAAATGATTGAACAGCCCCCATATAGTCTACCTATCAATGGCACACTCTCGTCCATTGAGCTGGATACTACGCATATACTGTTTGGGCTAAATTAGTTTAATATTTATACAAATTGTATTTTATACATGCAATGTTCTTGTATCAACAAAACATCACACGCCACCAGGAAGATTTGCATAAAAACATACTTGTCAACACCAAAATGCTTACAGTTGTAAGAGCCACATTTGAGTTTATTTTTACTGTCCATCATGTTTATGTTTCATTTAGACTTGAATTCACACCAGTTTCACCATTGCTCTGTGTACTGCCAGTTCGTTTGTCACCTCCCTTGTGAGGGAAATATCTTCTAATGTTGATGCCACATGGCCAACATTCAGGATTGTAAACCTTCGTGAGATCATCTTTAGATATTTATAATTTAAATGTCTGATGCTTGGCATCAATGTGTGCCATAAAAGACAATGAGCGAACACTAATGTAACTTTAGATTTAATGTGATATTTGAGATCAGTTTATTTTGTTACCTTTGACACCCTTTATATTAATATATCTCTACTAGGAGGTGGTGCCCCCTGTACACGATCACTGCCACAACCAGTGCCAAACACGTTTCTCTTTTTCTTTTCTACCACTGTCCATTTCTCTTCGTTGTTCCCTCATATGACACAGGTATAGGTGAAACCTGTAGTACGGGGTGTGCCACTTTCTGAGAGGTCATTGCATTTGTTGTACCGGTAACCCGATTAGTAACTCAAGGAAGCCGTACCGCCTCTGGGGCATGTTGGACAGGACATGCCACAGGTACACTGTCTCTGACAGTCAGATTATTATTATCTATGTTCAACTGGACAGCATCTGCATATTTTATCTGCCCTTCTTGCTTCTGCAGTAATATGCCATGTTTTGTACCCCGTTAAGTACATCATCTACTTTTTATAGTGTCCGTTTGCTCTGCTCTGCAGAGGGAGACATTGCCCTCAACACTGTTAATTTTGTTTTCTACTCTTACCAACTTCTCCCGTACTGATGTCAGGTCCATTTCCTCTGGGGTAAAATTAGGTAATCTCTTAATGTCAACGGCAGCAAAACACGGTTGAACTTTCATTTCATATAATTTTTGGAATGCAACATAGATATTTTCTACCGATTTCTCTGCCGTGCTTCTATTGATTGACTCCTCTCTGTTCTGGGGATCACCCAGCTCATGACTGTACTCATCATAAAGCACCTGTTTAGCATGAAGTACATCTTGATCTGCATAACATTTCATACAGGCGATTTGAATCTCAGCTTTGATGTCTATACGTGTTAACGTATGCCAATAACACGTATATACACAAACTGGTGTCTATACGTGTTAACGTATGCCAATAACTCATTTACTCTAAGTTTCTTTGCACATTTACACTGTCTGTACTTTCTTCCACTTTTACAGATGCTGATGCATCAACGCACTCTTTACGCAGATTTTACAGGCGCCTACTTGCATTGCCTTATGCCTGCCTGTTTGCTTGCATTTATCACACTTCATGTTCTAAAGGCTCCCTCAAAGTGTACGAAGACAATTATTACATCACCTGCCCAGCCAAGGGTGTGGCGTAACTAATTCTACACACAGCAATAAACAACACAATAACTCAACACAGCAGCAACACTTTCACAACCACTGACACTGACCTTAAGGTAAACAAGTATGTTACACTACATTAAGACAATCCTGAAACCACATGCTATGATCAAACTAGTTAAAAATACAGACATACTAGCACAACAATCGTAGTGTGGTTTTATGTAAGCTGGTGGCGCCCTCTATCCTACTTGCCAAAAAAGGAAACAAAGCATTAGCACAGCGCGTAAAATTCGAAGTTAATGAGATGAGCGATCACGTGGTTTTGTGACGTCAATGATGACATGGGTATACATGCAGTCAGTGATTTCTATGCAATGTTTCAGTTTTGTTTCACTCGGGTTACTTTATCGAGTGATGGCGATGTAAATTTTCCGGAATAAAAAGCATAATGCAACGATTTCGAACCTGTTGTGTTTGCTATGACCCTTTAATTGACGAGCGACGTCATGAGCCTCGGTTTGAGAGCTTGACGGGGCTCCGTCATGTTTGAGATTAAACAAGTGTGCGTGTTGTTTACCAACGAGTTATGTTCAGTTTTACATAGGTCCTGACATAACACATTTTGGCGACGAGGATGGGATGATTATCGCCTACCGCCTCCACCTGTGTTTCTAGAAACACCTGGCGATCCACCGGTGCCGTGGACTCGGTGGTTGTCGACTTTCGAAACTTACCTAATGGCAAGCGGCCTCGACGGGGCCAGCTTCACGACAGCACGACGCCGCGATATCCTGGTTCATTGCCTGAGGATAGAAGGCCAGAGAATATTTGCGTCCCTGACGGAAACGGACACAGATGCGACCGCCGTAACTGCACTACGGAATCATTTCGGCCCAAACCGAAGCGTGATGATGGAACGATGTACCTTTCGGCAACGGGCGCAACGCCCGGGGAAAGTGTACGTGAGTACGTTACTGCATTGCACGAACTTTTAGCTAACTGCAACTTCGGTCAGCTGTCGGATGAACTCATCCGCGACCAGCTGATCGAGAAAACGAATAACCCCAGAGTTAGGGAACGACTACTAATGGAGCCTGATACGCTCACTTTAGAGAAAGCTATCACACTGACGTCCTGTATTGAGGTTGCCGTAAACTAGAGTTTGAGCATTAAAAAATCAGAGACACGGGCCACAGACAGTACCAAGTTTGAAACGCCTAGGGTTCAAACGGTCCGGGCGAAGTCTCAATATTCTGCGGCAAAGCTGAACAGGAGTACACACACAGCCACCAACACACGGGTACAAGTGCCGTGTGGCAATTGTGGTTACAGTTCACACGCGACAGGCAGCGCGAAATGTCCTGCCAGGGCGAAAACGTGCCGACTGTGCTAAAAAATGAATCACAGTCTGCAACTGGCTGACACAATGGTGACACTTATTATTGCTAGTGGAGCGAAAGTGTCGACATTGAACGACTCTCTTTATCGGAAGCACTTCTCCGCGTACCCATTGCATCCGCCTGAGGGAATTTTGTCAACATACGACAGTAGTGAAATCCCACTGGAGGGAATGGTACATCTACCAGTCACATACCAGTCAGAAACCATCCAGAACTTTCCGTTCTATGTCACCCGAAGTGGTTCGAGTCTGATGGGACTAGATTTGTTCGATCAACTTGGATTTCAATTTTCGAAGAATGGCGTCACCATTCAATCTGTTGACATTGTTTTAGCATTTCCCTCAGTGTTCACAGGTTTTGGGAAAATTGTCAAGTTTGTTCACCGTCCCCGAGTTAAACCGGAAGTTACACCTGTGTCACAAGGTTTGCGTCGTCTTCCATTCTCTGTACGTGAGGAAGTGTCATTTGAGTTGAAACGCCTACAAGACGACATGATGATAGAACCGATCGACTCATCACCCTGGATTTCGAATCTAGTCGTCGCACGTCGGAAATCAGGTGACATACGACTGTGTGTTGACTTGAAAGCAGTCAACAAGGCCATAATTCCAGATAAATATCCCCTACCGACGATTGAGGAACTGTCTGCCGAGTTCCACCACGCTACTGTCTTCACCAGGCTAGACATGAGGCGAAGCTACCAGCAAGTTCCCATGGCAGAAAATAATAAGTACTTGACGGCATTCATCACTCGAGAGGGGGTTTTCCAATACCGCCGGATGCCGTAAGGACTGAGTTCAGCCCCATGTGCCTTCCAGAAGATCATATCTTCCGTATTCAGCGGAATAGATGGTTACATCAACCTCCTAGATGACATTGTCATCCACGGGCGCACGAAGGGCCAGCACGACAAACGACTACAGCTAGTGCTCGACCGTCTGGCTGAGTATCACATCACGCTGAATCCGGACAAGTGTCAGTTTGCCAGGACGGAAATTGATTTTCTGTGTTACCACATAACATCCCAGGGTGTTCTACCATTGTTTACCACGTAACATCCCAGGATGTCCTACCATTGTACTCAAAGGTGAAAACCATCGAGGAGCTTCCACAACCGACCAGTGCGAAAGAAGTTGCGTCGTTTCTGGGCACAACAAATTTCTATCTGAAGTTCGTCCCTCACCATGCTGACACTGAAGAGCCACTGAGACGATTATTCCGCAAAGATGTCCCGTGGGAATGGACATATGAGCAAGACCAAGCGTTCCGTACACTTAAGCACACAATCACATCTGCTACAATTTTTGCACACTTCGACCCAGACGCTCAAATGATCATGACGACAGATGCATTTGGAACTGGCCTTGGCGCGGTATTATTGCAAGTGTCCGGTGGCAAAGAACGTCCAAGCGCATATGCATCGAAGACGCTGTCAGTAACAGAAAGAAGTACTCGACAGGCGAACGTGAAGAATTGACGTGTATCTTTGCATGCGAGCATTGGCATGTGTTTCTTTTCGGTAGAAAATTCACATTAAGGACTGGTCACCAGGCCCTCACCACTCTATTAGCGACATCCGGCTCTGGGCACAGGCCAGTACGAATCTACCGATGGTCTGATCGCCTTCATCAATATGACTTTGACATTCAGTACACTGCAGTTTCCAAGAACCAGGTAGCTGATATGCTAAACAGACTGGTCAAAGATGAAACGTGTAAGTCGATGACAAATGACTGTGTAATGGAAGTCGAGTTGGACAACCTCGTCACACCACTCGAGTTGAAGGCTGCTTCTTCCACTGATGTCACATTGAAGCAAGTCCGTCACTTCATCCTGAATGGTTGGCCCCGGCATCCACCTGCTGGATTGGAAACTTACTTCCGGCTGAGAGACGAACTTTCTGTGTTCGATGACGTCTGTGTATCGCGTGGCATTCGTGCTGTCATCCCTACGTCACTCCAACAGCAGGTACTGCACATGGCCCAAGAGGGTCATCCAGGTATCGTACGAACTAAGCAGCGATATCGCAATACCGTACCTTATTCGCCACATCGAAACTTTCCTCAGAGACTGTGAAGGTTGTGCAGTGTGTGAAAAATCTATGAAGCCAACACAACCACCAATTCAACCCATACCTTGGCCTGAGAAACCATGGCAACACATTCAAATCGACATTTTCGGTGAGGTACAGGCTGCACCACTAATTCAAAGATTTCTCGTTGTGGTACAAGATGTCCACTCGAAATGGCCAGAAATAGCTGTAACTAGCACGGTGACATCTTCCGCCATCATTCAGATCCTGAAATAACTGTTTTATCGATGGGAATACCTTCTGCAAAGCGACAACGAACCACAATTCGGGTCATGCGAATTTGAAATGTTCCTGCAGAAATTCGGCATCGAACACCGGCTCAGCGCATTGTATAACCCTCAGTGCAACGGAGGAGTGGAGAGGCTGAATCGTGTCATCAAAGAGAGACTTGGTGCGCAACTCAAGGAGGGGAAAACGTTCACGGACGCTGTACGAACGATACTGCAAACATACCGATCGACACCACACGCCCTGACTCGGCGTACCCCAGCAGAGTTGATGATTAGTCGAAAGCTACGGTTCCCGTTGGAATGTCTGAAACCGCCTCAGACACATACACCGAACATTACAGTGCTAGGTGAATCGATCAAACGTAAGCAGGAACGAACCAAAGCTTACACCGACAAACGACGTCATTCACGAGAAACGTCGATGAAACCAGGATACTGGGTGCGGACGAAGCGACCTATCCGAAAGCATAAACTGGCATCGTCGTTGTTGTATCCTAAGAGGAACGCCATGAAAGCTGGGCCAAACACCTTCGTGCTTGAAGGTGGTTCACGTTGGAAATCGCGGCGATGTATCCGGTCGCGCCAAGTGGGTCCTCCACATCTGCCTTTGGAAGAAACCTTACATGATGTCGACGTTGAACTGCATTTGTTAATGTAACCATTTTGCTAAATGACATTTTAGGCACGAGTTAATGTTGGACTTTGAATATTGTATCTAAATGTTTGTAAAGAACACACCTGAAACATATTCTATTGCCACTGAGTATCGAACATATTTCAACATTCGTGTAGCCTGCTGTAAAACACTGCCTGACAAAACCGTGATCTGAAACGGAACATTTGCGGCTTCTGTTAGATGCACATGCACATGACAAAAATACGAGACATATTTGTGCAGATGGCAGTGTTTGACCTCGCAATGATGCTGTCTCTAAGTACCTACATTCAGCGTCATTTGCCCCTTCGTCTAGTTGACCAGGCATGGTCAAATGCTCTTCAAACAATACAAATGGCTGCCTCTGTTTCGGTTTCAGCATACGCATGCGTAACACGGGATCACTATGACATCGCTCCATCGCATCGCTCCATCGTACCATCGCCCCATCGCAAGCCCATACCCGACCCATAACCAAAGACAGGTTAGCCCGCGGCCAACAAGCCCGCAAGGCACAAACCATAAATAAAAAATATATATTATATACCTATTATATATATTATATACGTATTATATATATATATATATATATATATATATATATATATATATATATATATATATATATATATATATATATATATATATATATATATATATATATATATATATATATATCGTATACTTAAATTAACATATCGTGCTTTCATACTTCCCTTTTACACATATTATTAACTTATCGTTAGCTAAAGGTATTTTTCCAGAAGACATGAAAGTTGCAAAAGTTACCCCGATATACAAAGGAGGTAACAAAACAATTGTAAATAACTACCGTCCAATATCGATTCTGACAGTTTTCTCAAAAGTTATCCCGATATACAAAGGAGGTAACAAGACAATCGTAAATAACTACCGTTCAATGTCGATTCTGACAGTTTTCTCAACAGTTCTTGAAATATTAATGTACAATAGATAAACGATGTTTATAAACAAACAAAACAATTTATATGATAACCAATTTGGTTTTAGGAAGAAGTATTTTGCAAGCATGGCTCTTGCGCAACTAGTCTATAAAAATAACGGTGATTACGTACTAGGAGTTTTTTTTTTACTTCAGTAAAGCTTTTGACACAGTTGATCATAAAATATTACTTAATAAACTAGAACATTGTGGTATTAGAGGAAAAGCGCTTGCGTGGCTTGACAGTTATTTGTCTAACAGAAGGCAGTGTGTTTTATTGGACGGACTAAAATCACACTTCCAGCCTATATGCTGTGGAGTTCCAGAGGGATCAATAATAAGGCCACTATTATTCTTGATTTGTATTAATGATATTGTTAACGTATCAAATATCCTATTTCCTATTTGTTTGCAGATAATACAAATATTTATATCAATGGCAAAAATCTTGGAGTTGGAAACTGTTATGAATCAAGAACTCAAGCAATTACTTATTTGCTTAAGTTGTAATAAACTATCTTTAAATATCAGTAAAAACACATTTTATTGCATTCAAGTCAGTGTTTAATAAGGTCTCCAATCCACCTAATATCTCTGTTGACTGCCTACAGATTACCCAGATAGAAAGCACAAAGTTCCTAAGAATTATAATAGATTCTAGTATGTCCTGGTATCTTCATATACAGTACATAAAAGGTAAAATAGCTAAAGCTGTTGGACTTATAACTAAATTTAGAAAAACACTGAGTAGATCATCCCTTGTGACATTATGCTATACCGTATATCAAACGTATTGTATTGAAGTGTCGGGAGGAGCATGTAACACATATATTAGTTCTTTAATCAATTTACAAAAGTACGCAATTCGTTTAATTATATCAGCTCCATACAGAGCGCACACAGACCAACTCTTTAAGAACCTATAGATTTTACCAATAAGAAAAATCTACGAATAAACGTTTGTTCTGTTTATGTATGAAATTGTCAAGAATATGTTTCCGTCGGTTATGACAAGTATGCTTAATAGAAATTATGAAATCCACAAATACAGGACACGTCATGCTTACCTATTTAAAAAATCAACTATCATACAAAACTATTAGACACAGTGGTGTTAAGCTGTGGAATTATATGAAAAAAACAGTGTACTGTATTATGCATTTATAACATTTAAATCTCAACTCAAGAGATTTTTTTGTAAATAATATTGGTATCGTATATAATTAACATTCATCGTTGCAATCGTAATGAGTGTATTAATGAGAACAGTATTGCTGTGATTCATGTTTCTACTAGTCTTTAACTGCAAAATCTGTTTTATTTTGTTCAATTGTTCTACTTGCTCCATGAAATTATATATGTATTACATGTACTGAGAGGGAAAATCAGCCGCGTGTGGCTTTACACCCTCATTATAGGAGCTATAACAATGTTAGTATGTGTCCTACCATTGTACGTATTCTATCACAGTTTCTATAATAAACCACCACCATCATCAAATTAAGATGTTGTTTATTGAACAAGGTTTTCCCAGTAAACCACTGGCGTAACATTCTTAATTGTAGTTACAAATGGTTATGTTTAGTAGATTTAGCAAGATTTAACAAGATTGTCATCCAAGACAAAGGCCCAGATGGCAAGTGGACAAGGAACCCATTGGCTTATCGAGATTCCAACATTTTCATCTCTCTCTCTCTCTCTCTCTCTCTCTCTCTCTCTCTATATATATATATATATATATATATATATATATATATATATATATATATATATATATATATATATATATATATATATGTGTGTGTATGTGTGTGTGTGTGTGTGTGTGTGTGTGTGTGTGTGTGTGTGTGTGTGTGTGTGTGTGTGTGTGTGTGTGTGTGTGTGTGTGTGTGTGTGTGTGTGTGTGTGTGTGTGTGTGTGTGTGTGTGTGTGTGTGTGTGTGTGTAACCCATTGCATTGACCAGGGGAATATTTGCATAGTATCTACGCACGTAGTGTTGAGTTTCGGGTTCCACGATTTCCCAACTTAGCTTGTCCGACAATGGAGGTGCACACCATTTATTTTTTTAGCCATTTCAATGCAGGAGGGTCAACGTACGTGAGAGGAAGCATGTCCATGTTTCTGAGTAGAGGCTAACTTGCCTATTACCACGGATATATGATATATATATATATATATATATATATATATATATATATATATATATATATATATATATATAACCCTTTAGGGGGGTTGGGCCACCACCTGCACACAGGTGGGGCCGGGGGTTTATTCCCCCATTTTTGTGTATATCATTGTAAATACTCTAGCAAGCACTATATACATATAATTATGTATGCTTGTCTGAACATAGGTATCTTTTCCCTCTTTGTATGCTGTCGCTTTGTATAAGAGCAGCAAGGGTTTTGGTAAAGACTGTCTTCGGCAGTTGCTAGCTACAGTAGAAAATATCACTAATGTTAAATCTTATCTGGTATTGTTTACTAATTGGTCATACACACCAGCTTAATCAGTAATATACCAGGCTGTGCACAATTTGTGGCAGACTTTGTCACTATTATTGTGTGTACAGCGGCAATCCTTGTTGGGTATGAATAAAAATTGGATTGCCCGTTACCAACCTACCAAGTAGTTGGTGTATTTATGCAAACAGAGAAAGGTCTGCATAAGCTTGTCCCCATTTCATTGTAAACGCAAATACACCGGGAGTCGACGGGGTATCGAGCTGCGAAAAACACACGAAATATATATATATATATATATATATATATATATATATATAGAGAGAGAGAGAGAGAGAGAGAGAGAGATAGAGAGAGACCCGAGAGAGCTTACTACTGCGGTATCATCTTCCGATACCAATGGAGGTGATCTTCAACCATCGAGAGAACTTCTAGTTTTATACCAGTAGCGCTGTAACAGATTGATGTAGTGAATAACAAAAAAGGCCTTCGCTGTAGGTCGAACATGGAAACACACCAATGTGTATTATGTTGTTTCCAATCGTAATCGCGTAAGGGCCTACTGCTGAATGAAGCAGGTGGAAGGTCCTGACGGAGACGGTTATGAGAGACAGGTAACAACGAAGTTACAACCTGTTGAGTCGATCGCTATCGGTTCGTAGGCACGCGTCATAGTAGGTGGACCTCTCATGTCCTCGTTATAGGGTTCTTCCCGGTCCGGTGGGAATATTTCAAGAAGCTCCAGCAGAGGGGTCAGTGGTGGCAGTGTTTCGTCTGCCTCGGAGTCTCAAGTAGTTGACTCCAATTAACCCAATATTGGGCTATCTAGGTAATGTTTTTGAATAAGTAGGTTTGGTGTGTGGAAACCGGCGTCCCTGTCATGCCTCATACTTCACAGACGGCTTCCACACACTAGTTTAAGTAAATGTCAGTTAAAAATGTTGAATAGTGTGTAGGGAAACTGTCCCTGTCATGCCTCACACTTCATAGACAGCTTCCACACACAATATAATAAGTTGCGTTGCTGTATATGTTTTATAAATAGTTTAGATGAGGAGATGTGGTGAAAGGGATATTCGTGTTAGCTTCTTGAAACGATTTTTTTTTATGTTAGTAATCTTTGACGGGATCATATTCCATAGGCAAATTGCTTGGGAAAATAAAATAAAAGACCATTGCATGTATACGACACATAGGGGCTATACGTATTGTCCATGAGTTCGGGAGCGGGTTAGTAGGCCTGGAGGTGTGTGTGTGTGTGTGTGTGTGTGTGTGTGTGTGTGTGTGTGTGTGTGTGTGTGTGTGTGTGTGTGTGTGTGTGTGTGTGTGGGGGTGATCTCAATAATGTTATTTAGAATGTTGTAGATCTGTTGGATTCGTGTTCCGTCTATAGTAATTTTTAGCAAACCTGGCAACACAGTATATACTCTTTCAAGGCTTTTAATTGTGATATAGTGTGGGGATTCCATATAGGTGACGAGTACTCGAGTTTTGGTTGGACTAGAATGTTGTAGGCTGTTTCTTTTACTTAATTCGGGTTTACATGGGCCATGAGTTCTTTTAATCATGCCTAGAACTTTTGAAGATTTTTAAGTTAAATTAGTGATATGGTTTGTCCAAGTTAATTTGGAGTCTAATTTTACTCCGAGTTATCAATGGCTGAATACTACAGAAAGTGGCTGGCTAAAAAGCGAGTACTTGTGTGAGCTGGATTTAATTTTGTTTGTTATTGGGAGGTGGACGCATTTACAGTCATTTGCAAAAGTTTAAGACCAGGCACGATTGTTAAGCATTTTACGGTATGGCATCAGATTGCATCAGATAATGTCTGGATTGCATCATCCTATTTGGGCCTTGAAGCAATACGCCTAATCAGTACTTCCAGGTCATTTGTCTGCTGCTGTCAGTAAAGA
Source organism: Lamellibrachia satsuma (assembly GCA_033239005.1). Lineage (NCBI taxonomy): Eukaryota > Metazoa > Annelida > Polychaeta > Sabellida > Siboglinidae > Lamellibrachia > Lamellibrachia satsuma. The sequence continues at coordinate 97,912 of BSQZ01000180.1, read as the reverse complement.
TTAGGTGTTTTTCAGTTTTGTCTTCATCCCTAAAATGGGCAAACAATCGTCTTTGACAAAGGTTCTAAGGGCACAAATAGTGAATCTACATGGAGAAGGAAATACGGAAAGAGACATTAGTGTTAAATTACGTTATTCCAAGACAGCCGTGCACAACGCCATCGTCAAATTCAATACTGGTGGCACTTTTCGTGACAGTAAAAGGAGTGGTCGTCCACGGAAAACTACGCTCAGAGACGCAGTGAGACGCATCGTGATGCGCTCGCCAATGAGCTCATGCAAGAAAATTCGGGCTGCTTTACGCTTAAAATGTAAGGAAATAAGTCTCAGTACTGTTTCGAGACGTCTCAGCAAGGAATTTGGGCTCAAGTCCCGCAAGCAGGCCCGGAAGCCACACCTGACACCTGTGATAAAAAAAGAGACTGGACTTTGCCAGACGACATCGCCACTGGATTCTCGCGCAGTGGAAGAAAGTGTTATTCTCAGATGAATCGACCATGCAACAGTTTATCGCAACAGGCACGTTAGGCGGCCAGTAGGTAAGCGATTTGATGAGAAATATACAGCAGCCACAATGAAACACCCGCCAAATCAGATGATTTGGTGTGCCATGTCATGTTTTGGCCCTTCTGGTCTGTATTTTATTCCACTTAACACCTCTATGAATGGACCTAGTACGTGGAGTTGCTGAAGGAGAAGCTGAAACTGCCTATGGACATCAACAAATGCACGATTTTCATGCAAGATGGCGCTCCTTGTCACCGATCCAAGGTAGCCACTGATTTCCTCAAGAAGAACAAAATCTCCGTGCCTGGGAACAGCCCAGATCTAAAGCCCATTGAGAACCTGTGGACTATAATGAAGGATAAGGTGGCAGACAAACAACCATCAAGCGCTCAAAACTTGAAACAAGCTATCAAGGACGTTTGGGTTACCGAAATCACCCAGGAGTACTGCGAATCTCTGGTTTCTAGTATGCCACGTCGCATCCAGGCGGTCATTGACAGCAAAGAAGGCCACACTAAATGCTAAAAAGTGAGACACTGACACCTTTGGACGACATACAGTTTCATATTATGTTGTACTACGTTTATTTGGCGAAATAAACTGATATAACGTTATGTGAAGGCAACAAAAATCATAGTTTTGTCAAATTTCTTTAAAAAATCGTGCCTGGTCTTAAACTTTTTCAAATGACTGTAGATAAATTAAATTCCATTTGACTGACCATGTTTGGAGTTGGTTGAGGCCAGTTTGGAGAATTGTGTGGTCAGTTTTGGAAGACATGTTTACGATATATGATAATGTTTATGCATAAAGGCATATAGAAGATTTTATTTCCCGTCTATATCATTTATGTAAAGCAAGAAGAGGACAGGTCCTAGAACTGAACTAGATGTGACTTATATGATGTCCGACAGGGCTATATTAACTGAGACTCTGTTTGCGGTTGGACAGAACATATTTGATCCAGTTTTGTGTGTATCCAGTGATTATGTAGGTGGTCGATTTTGACAAAAGGCGTTGGTGAGGGACCTTGTCGAAGGCTTTGACAAAGTCAAACAGGATTGTGACAATTTAGGTATTGTTGTCCATAGCAGTCATCCAGTCACGGACTGTCTCAATGGGTTGAGATTCACAAAATATTCCTGACTGGAATCCATGTTGGAAGTGGAGAATGGTGTTATGCTTGTGCAGGACAACGAGGTGCTGTTACGATTCCCCCTAGCAGAGAAGGAGCAGGCAATGATGACTCTGAGGGATATAAAGGCTAATCTGGGGGAGAGATTGTCAAAAATAAAATGGCAACAGGATCAGTTGAGATTAGAAAAGGATAATTTGACACTAGAATTGACATTTCACCAATATTTCGCTGCCACCAGATAATTAACTTCTCACAAAAACTATCAATGTTTTATTATATCTGAATCAGCAAGTAAACGTAGCCCGTGTGTGTTCTTTCAAATTGGATATTCAAATATAGAATATCCGACACCGTTACTACCAATCGTAGCGGAAACGGTCGGGTATCTAAATTGTAATCCCTTCCCAGCTACCAACAATTGCAGCGCTTAGGTCGAGCGGTCGTTAGGGAGGCGTACGAGCACACGTTCACTCACTCATTCTTACAAAATATAAGACAAATATAAGTTCTAAAGGTTTATTACATATAAAACTGTATTACAAATACACGAACAATCAGTGTTCACATTTCTCCCTCCCTCCCTCCCTCCCTCCCTCCCTCCCTCCCTCCCTCCCTCCCTCCCTCCCCCTCCCTCCCTCCCTCCCCCTCCCTCCTCCCTCCTCCCTCCCTCCCTCCCTCCCTCTCTCCCTCCCTCTCTCTCAATGGTAATCACATATTTGGGTCTATAATATTTCAGCGATATGCTAAGACAGCGGCGACTTATTCAGCTGTGGTAATTACACATTTGGGTCTATAATATCTCAGCGATGTGCAGAGGCGACGACGGCTTATTCAGCAACCATACCCCGATATGTGGTTATAATAATAATAATATTTGTTTTTAATATAGCGTCACGTCCAATGCAGTTCACAGCGCTTTACATAAATATACAATATATTAAAAATAATACGTTGTAATAAAAACAATACTTGTTATATCATAGATAAAATGACATATAAAATATATTAGAAAATAAAATAGGTTACAAAAAAATATTGTAATAAATAAACTAAGATAAATGTACACATCAATAAGTTAATCTAAAAAGTATAAGACAAATAAATACACGGAGATAAAATATCAATTAGTTATGGTAAAACGTTTTGGCAGTGAATTATACATATGCCGCAATAAATAGATATGTTTTCAATGCTGATTTCAAGGAGTTCAGTGAAGTTTTGTAGGTAACACTGGACGGCAGTGCGTTCCACACTGCTGCCGCTGCGTGAACAAATGAACAGTCACCGGCTCTACTGCTTGATCTCGGGAACACGAGGGTGTTAGATTCAGCAGAGCGAAGTCAGCAGGGCTGGTTTATACGAGTCAACCCTCTCTTCAAGGCTTATAGATTCGGTGTGTGTGTGTGTGTGTGTGTGTGTGCGCGCGCGTGTGCATGTCCGCGCGCACGTGCTGAAGTGCTGCAAGAGAAAGTAATAACATATTTGGAAGAAAGAGAAAAGATGATAGTGTGCGTAGGTAAACTGCAATTTAAGGAGAGGAAAAGTTGATAGCGTAAAAGATGCAATATGAAATAATGTTGCAAGCTGGAGTTCCCCTGTTTCAAGATCTCCAAACTTGGCGCTGTAGTTCCGTTGGCTGGCAGGTTGTTCAATTTGTCTATTGTACGGGGTAAGAAGCTATACTGGATGAATTTCTTAGTGAGTTGAAAAGCATCGGAATGCGTGTGTTGAGAGGGTTTCACGGGGGGGGCATAAGTTGGGGGATGATGTCTAAGGCGACTGTGCCATGTAAGGTCTTATAAAACATGACCAGGAGGATGTCAGCTCTCCTTTGTTGGAGGCTACGTCAGTATAGGTTGGTGAGCACAGTGGCAACACTGGCTTCCCGGCTGTAATTGTTACAACCGTAACGGGCTGCCCGTCTTTGCACCATCTCTATTTTGTTTTCGGTTTGTTTAGTGTATGGGTCCCATATGACAGCAGCATACTCTAACTGTGGTCTAACTAAAGTGAAATAAGCAATGGTTTTTAATTGTTCCTGTCCAACTTTGAGATTTCTTCGTAGGAAAGCAACGGATGCAATACCAATGTGTATTTTTAAAACCAGATTAAAAAAATTAATTAAACAGTAGGCGTCACATATAGATTTCATATACTATTGCTATTACTTTGTTCATCTAATGATTGCGGCTTTGAAATGCAATCATGTTATGTGTTATCAGTTCAAAACAATTGTATATTGTAATGCAGCATTTAGAGTATACTTTTCGGCTGCCCGTCGAAATGTTGGTTGAACCGCTTGCCACCACGTGGCGCCACTCTCACTAAATATCGGCAATTTTTATGTATTTGTTGTTTTGTGGTACGCAGTGTCTAAATACATATTTAGGTACTTAAATAGTTATGTCTGATTTCAAGAGAATTGTACGTTTTAGAAAATATCTGAAGATTTTCAGGGCAAAATGCGAAAAATCCGTTTTTTGTTTTTGAGAAAAACTTATTGTCTTTCATCCTTATAGTGTAAGTGGAATCTTGTATACTTCATATTGGAATATCTTAAAAATACAACATCAAAGCAAAGTGTAGCTGACATCTTATAATTTATTGCAAATTTAAAATATGAAATGTCAGCCATTCAGAAATATCGCCCATATCGATGTTTATCGCGTTTTGTCCTGAATCCCTTTATACATTATGTCTATTGTTTCCGGTGTTTTGGTATGATAAAAATGTAAGCATCAAGTACAAGTCCATCTAGATATGAATACATATCAACTGAAAACATCCATATAACGACTAATGTGCCGATTTGTAAGGTCTATGGGTGATCCATGAAATGCCATAGGTAAATTATTTGTATTGCTCCATCTACAGACGAGAGCAGAGATAATGTCACAGTGGATGAGATGTGGCAAGAATTTAAGTACAATTCCACAACTAATGTTTAACAATAACAACCAGAGCTAACTTAATGTTGATTATTCATTGTATTGAGGGATTCATAACAGTCTTTCAGCCTGTCTGGACTAGGATGTAACGGCATTATTAATTCACTGTGCTGAAAATAGTGTGAGGTGGGTTCATACTCGACGCTCATTAATATTGAATCTGGGACACGTATTCATGTCATACAAAGCATTTAAAGGTGCCATTATATAGGGAATAGTGCACTTGTGTGGGTTATGAAGTGCTGACTGCTTCAAATTGTAATTTGTTTATCTTTTTTTAAAGCAAAACTGAGGAATTTGTGTACAATTTATCTGTGGGGAACAAACTTGGCTACAATAAAACAAGGTATTGCAAAATATATCAACAGTTAGTACCTACATTTTATTGTGCATCCATACATAAACAAACAAGAAGTACAAATAAACTTGACAAGTACAAAAATATGCACCAAATACTATATACGGTCACACTAGTGCTTTAATATTGCTATCACATGGTGTCAGAAATACATAATGGCATCAATGTATTGCTAATATCAGGAATGGCTTTTACTCTGCCATAGATAGATGGTTTACCTACAAAATTTGTAACCCTAATAAAGAACATGTACGAAGGTTTCACTGGTCATGTCATCTTTAATGGACAAGTTTCAGAAGGCTTCCAGATTGGAACTGGAGTACGACAGGGCTGCTTGCTATCTCCACTGCTCTTTCTGATAGCCATAGACTGGACAATGGAAAGATCCACAGAATACCATCGTACTGGGATCCAGTGGAACTTGTTCTCACAACTAGAAGACTTGGATTTTGCAGATGATCTAGCACTACTCTCAGAAACCCATAAACACATGCAACAAAAAACAGAAAGGCTTCAAGAAAAAAGCAGCCAACTGGGTCTTAAGATCAATGTGGGAAAGACAAAGGTGATGAAAGTCAACAGCAGATCCTCCGAACCCATCTCACTAGAAAGTGGTACTGTTGAGGAAGTACAAGACTTCATCTACCTCGGGAGCAACATCAGTACAAATGGTGGAGCTGACAAAGATGTGGAGCTACGCATCAATAAAGCTCGCCATGCCTTCAGAACCCTACGCCCTGTATGGCTCTCTTCCCAACTATCCATAAACACTAAGATCCGCATTTTCAACACCAACGTTAAACCAGTTCTTCTCTATGGCTGTGAAACGTGGAAAACTACTCAGTCTCTCAACAACAAACTCCAAGTCTTCATCAACAGTCGCCTCCGATACATCCTTAAGGTATGGTGGCCTAACAAAATATCAAATAAAGAGCTCTGGAAGAAAACCAAACAGGAAGAAATAAGCACTACAATCAAGAGGAGAAAATGGAGCTGGATTGGCCACACACTCAGAAAAGATCCAACAAATACAACCAAACAAGCACTGGACTATAACCCACAAGGAAAGAGAAGACAAGGAAGGCCAAAAATCAACTGGAGACGCTCAACACTACAAGATCTTGAAAAAGTGGGGGTCACCTGGCAAGAGGCCAAAGCTATAGCCCAGAAGAGAGTGAGGTGGAGAAACATGATTGACGCCCTATGCTCCTGAAGGGGCTAAGAGGATTAAGTAAGTAAGTAAGTAAGATAGATGGTCAATTATGAATCAAACTATTCATATCTTTATATATAAAATTTTTAATAAGCAAGTATGATCATTTGAAAGTGATGTGTTGGTGAAAATACAGATAATTCTGCTATATTTTGTAATGGAAATTTTAATAATCAATAGTTTTTTTGCCCTTTCTTCTAGATACGCATCAAGTATAAATCCATAATATAATGGTCGTGACATTTTAATATTTAGGATTTAGTCCACTTTAAAAGGTATACATTACATATACAGTTAACTTTTAATCATGATTTACAGGTAGCCTTCTATCCAAGTGTTAAGCGTTGTCACAATCTGTATTTTGAAAAACTACAGGTAAAAATGCACAATTATTAATGCGATATTAATTAAAATAAAGTGGATGGATTTGTACTTGATTTTCAACGATACTTCGATATTTATAAATGTATATGCCAGCGGCTTGCGAGTGTGCATTCATTGAATCCGTCATTAGTAATCAGTCATTTGTATATGATTCTGAAAGTGCATGTGTGTGTGTGTGTGTGTGTGTGTGTGTGTGTGTGTGTGTGTGTGTGTGTGTGTGTGAGTGCGTGCGTGTGTGTGTGAATGCGTGCGAGCGTGCATGCGTGCGTGCAATCATTGAATCAGTCGTCCAAGTACTGAGTTTGGTACTAGTATATTTAGGCATCAGCATGTTGCTCTGGTGATCATCTCATACAGTCAGTTTGTATTGCATTCACCAACCGAGCTTCACTGACACAACTACTCGGAGACCAGCAACCTAATCAACTTGCCAACAGAACCTCCACGTTTGCAACCCAAGAATAACACAATATTGCTCATAATTATAGCCATCAAGTGTTCATGTGAATCTCTGTGACTGCCATAATGTCATTGTTCTCCTTGTTTGTTGCAGAGTGTCCAGTTGTTATTGTTCACACAGCCATTGAGGCCATCACATGTGTTCATGTGAATCTCTGTGACTGTCACAGTCATTGTTCTCCTTGTTTGTTGCACAGTGTCAGGTTGTTATTGTTTATATAGCCATCAAGGTCATCACAACTGTCACAATGTCATTGTTCTCCTAGTTGTTTTGCTGTGTGTCCACTTTTTATTTTTCACACAGCCATTGAGACCATCACAAGTGTTCATGTGAATTTATGTGACTGTCACAATGTCATTGTTCTCCTTGTTTGTTGCATAGTGCACAGTTGTTATTGTTCACACAGCCATTGAGGCCATCACTCGTGTTCATGTGAATCTTTGTGACTGTCACAATGTCTTTGTTCTCCTTGTTTGTCGCAGCATGTCCAGTTGTTATTGTTCACACATCCATCAAGGTCATCACAAGTGTTCATGTAAACTTCTGTGACTGTCACAATGTCGTTGTTCTCCTTGTTTGTTGCAGCGTGTCCAATTGTTATTGTTCACACAGCCATCAAGTTAATCATAGTTTTCATAACCATTGAGGCCATCACAAGTGTTTCTGTGAATCTCTGTGACTGACACACTGTCACTGTTATCCTTGTTTGTTGCATCGTAGATGGGGCGCGGTGGTCGAGTGGTAGAGCGTCGGACTTTCGGTCGAGGGGACCGGGGTTCAAAACCACCTGTGGTAGAACATCGCAATTTTCGGTCGAAGGGACCTGGGTTAAAAAATACTTCCACCGTTTCGGAGCTTGGGCAACTTCGTTCACTCCACTTTGTATGTAATATATTATAAAAGACCCCATTCAGGGAAATGGTAACACAACTGTTGTGGACTCACAGAGCTGGTGATCTCATTCTCTATACTACTATTGGTGTAAATATCCTGACTTGTGGACTCTGCCAATTAACGAAGTAGAAGTAGAAGCGTGTCCAGTTGTTATTTCACCTAGTCTCGCCACAATTATTTGCATCTATCGCATGCATGATTCCCGCAGAAGTTCATCACAAGAGCCTCGTTACTGAACTCGTACTGAAGTAGCTTGATCAGTTTTTGAGCAACGATAATAAATTGTATAAATGGTTCTTGTAGAGAGTTTTTAAGACTTCTTCTTTGATTCGGTGAAGTGGTTCTTGTCTTTTGACCAAGTGGCGTAGACGTCTTGTATATGTGAAGTGATCTGTGTCCGAGTTGTGTTGATATGTTCTGTGACATGTTTGTTTCTGTTGCCTCTGTCGTATATCTGTGCTTCCACGGTCAAGGCAGTTCAGCTGAAGCAATATGATAGCATTATGAGTGACTCGTGCATTCTATTGAACAACTAGTCTAAAGTGCCACTGACACGGTTTCTGGAAGTTATACATCTTTAAAAAAAACTACTTTTAGCCAAATAAAAAATCTTCATGATAATACAATCCACGTCTTTACACATACATATGACCTTTTCGCCACTAAATGTGATAATTCACCGCGATCGATCTTGCAGCCGGTTCTTCTAATGGTTCTTTCTACAAGAACCCACTGCAAGATCGCTGTAAATTAATATATTTACTGACAAAAATAATAACCGTCTGTATGTGTACAGCCATGGATTTTATTACCGTGAAGGTTTTTTATTTGGTAAAAAAATTGCTTTCTAAAAAGAATTAGAATTTAGAGCAACCTTGTCAGTGGCAATGTGGTGTTTTTAGCAAAATCTGCATGGATAATTTGGAAACACGTTTGATTATAACAATTCTGAAGAAAGACAAATATGCCATTTAACTTCTGAATTCGTTAATATGAGAAACTCTGTAACCATTGAACGGAATATTTAATGGAGAAATATAAATCAACATCAGAAAATGTACTAATGTTTATGCCATTACTGTGTTGTAATACGTACAGTATCCAACTTTTATTTGACATTTATTCTTACCTGTCGTTGGCACGGTCTGCAATATTTGTCTCTTCTTTTTGTGATCTCCAAGTTGCTGCCTTGTTCTGCAACATGGCATCACTAACACTGTTACAACTCCAGAGCTGCCAAGTAACATTGTACAAAGAGACATAGATCTACCACTGTTCATTGTGTGATTGGGGTAGATACACATATTTTTCATTTAGGGTATATTTACTTAATTCTTTTTTTCTGGTGTTTTTTAGGTGAAATTGTGGTTTGGTAGTATATTTGGATTCTTTTTGTGATCTCCAAGTTGCTGCCTTGTTCTGCAACATGGCATCACTAACACTGTTACAACTCCAGAGCTGCCAAGTAACATTGTACAAAGAGGCATAGATCTACCACTGTTCATTGTGTGATTGGGGTAGATACACATATTTTTCATTTAGGGTATATTTACTTAATTCTTTTTTTCTGGTGTTTTTTAGGTGAAATTGTGGTTTGGTAGTATATTTGGATTCAAAATGAGCATATTTTATTTTGTCTAACTTTGAAAATACAGTGTGACGGTAGGTTTGGGTTGAAAGCGGTAGATCATGAGATTCTGTCAAAATTTAAGAAAAGGTGGTAGTTCTACCGCAAAAGCGATACACTTGACATCAGGTATGGATTAGTTTCAATTGTTAATTCAATTAACTCAATTAAGTTAATTTAATTTAATAATAACATTTTCAGAAAGGCTAATTTAATTAAATTAAATTAATTAACTTTACCAAAATGGGTTAATTTAATTGAGAAATACCCCATTAACTCTCAATTAAGTGCTTATTTAACAGTTGGAATTATTGGATAGTTCAGAGCCATGTTATTCAGGTGTTTTCAGAAGGTTTGCAGTCACTATTCCAGTCACTAGCCTGAGACAGATCAGGCTAAGGCATGTGTGAAAGGCAGGGAGAACATCACAGAGCACAAATGCACTGTACCACTGGGGTGGGCTGGTCATTCAGGCACTTGTGAATTGGAGGGAAAGCCTAGACAATAGAATGTTCTATGGTAGGGTGATAAGTTGATGGCTAAGATTGGCTTCTGCAAATCCTTGTTTAAAGTAAACATTTGGGGCTGGCATATTTCAGCCAAGTGGATCTATGGGGCCATTATACCTACGAATCTATATTTTGTTTGAGTGTACATATAATTGTTAATAAGAGCTGTAGAGAAAGGTAATATAGCTTCTGTTTGATATATTTTTATAGTGCCAACTTAAATCAAAACCATGTCATAAAATAGTTAATTTTAACAAGTATCTGCAACTTTTTAAATGTTATCAAATGCCCCTGAAAGACATTTATTATAAATAATGTATGAGCAAACCTCTTTCCAACAAAGTTATAAAACACATTTCTGTCTTGTGATTTTATAACTGTTTTAAATGTGTAAACATTTCTATATGATTTAATTGTTAACTGAATTAAAAGGAATTGTTAATTTAAGTGAAACATTTTGGAGGTTAATTTAATTGACATAAGAAATGCTTTCTCTCGTAGAATGATCTTCTACTTGCCTGTATTGCAGTCTGTGACTACTGGAACTTCTTTGGCTTTGTCTCGTATAAAGATCTTCTACATGCCAGTATTGCAGTATGTGCCTACTGGAGCTTCTTCTTCTTTCTCTTATGCAGCATCTTCTACTTGTCGGCATTGGAGTCTGTGACTACTGGAACTTCTTTGGCTGAAACCATCAATGGGCTAATGTTGACAACAACGGTTTCTTTTTAACAGGATATAATTTGGATGTATGTATGGAAACACATGTATGAAAATGGATAGTAGGATAGTGTTTATTTCATTTCATTCATTTATTTAACTAAATATTAAGTGTATCATGTTGGTAGATTACACTGATAATATGATATGTAAATTCATGTGAACTGTAACATTTAAACTTGTGCTTTTTGGATTTATATTAAAATAAAATATTAAAACTACTGTGGTGTTTAAAGCTGAATCATCATGGTTAATTTGGAAACATATTAAATTCTGAATTTGTTAATCTGAGAAACTCTGTAACCATTGACCAGTACCATTAAAAGAAAATATAAATCCACAGCAGAAAATGAACTGATGTATTTGTCATTACTATGTTGTATTACGTACAGTATCCAACTTTTACTTAACATTTTCTCTTTTCTGTCTTTTACACCATTTCGCCTGTATTTTAGTTTGCGCTATTAGGATGTTCTACTCGTAAGTCCTTTGGTCTGTGACAGCTGGTATTTCCACGGTCTGTGACAGCCAGGACTTCCATGGTCTGTGACAGCTGGGACTTCCACGGTCTGTGAGACTTGGGACTTCCACAGTCCGCGGTACTTGTTTCCTCTGTTTGTGATCTCCAAGTTGCTGCCTGGTTCTGCAACATGACATCACTCACACAGTTACAACTCCAGAGCTGCCAAGTAACAGTGTACAAAGAGGCGTATATCTACCACCGTTCATTATGTGATAGGGGTAGATAAAAATCTAGCAAAGGGGGCCTTGAGCTGCAGTTGCGAGGATGAAGTGTGAAAGGGGGCTTCCCCCAGCTCAGTATCTTTTATTTAGGGTATATTTACTTAATTATTTTTCTGATGTTTATTTGTTTGGTAGTATATTTTTATTTGAAATTAGCATATTAATTTTTTTGTAGATTTGTTTTCTACTAAATAACTAGTTAGTGTATATCTTGTAGTTAGGAAAAACTGATGATCTGGTGACGCCTTATTCAACTATTCCACCTTTTCAGAACATCACGCCTAGTCGACCTTCTATGCTCTCACTGAGCATGGTCACTGCCGGTTGCTTGTCGTCCTCCGTGGTTATTTTAAATCCATAATTAAACTCTGTGATACAATGATCTTCTACTTGCCTGTACTGCGGTCTGTGCATGACTACTGGAACTTCTTCTGCTTTCTCTCGTACAAGGATCTTCTCTTGCCTGTATTGCAGTCCCAGACTAATGCAACTTCTGCTTTCTCTCGTATACGCAGTCTGTGACAATGATGCTAAAGTCTGGATCTCTGGATCATGATTTATAACTAGCAGCCTGGTTCAACATAGCTTCATTCACACAGCTACAAAAACAAACATCACGGGTTGTTTTGTTTAACAAACCATAACTGGGATAATGTTGACAGCAATGGTTTGTTTTAATCGAACGTATAATTAGCTACATTTCATGACTTTGATATCAATACTATGCTACATGAATTTGAGCAAAGGTGATTTTGAAGGTATGTATGAAAATATATACTAGGATAGTGTTTATCCCATTTGATTCATTTATTTAAATGTCAAATGTACCATGTTGGTAGATTACACTGACAATATGATCTGTAAATCCAAATGAACTATAACATGTAAATTTGTGCTACTGGGATTTATATTAAAATAAAATATTTCAACAAATTATTGAAAACAATTATCACTCCATAACTATACATTCATTAACAGCTTAATGATGTGCATATTTAATATGAAACTATATCAGTATCACATATCTACTACATCATAACAACATTTTTATAAAATACAAAAAAATAATTTGTTGATATATTTAAAGAAATATGAAGTATTGTTAGTTGAATACCTTGATATGTATATATGTTTGTAGTGTTGATGGCTGAAGTTGACACTGTCTATTTAGACGTCAAAGACCATAGTGGGCGTTTTCCAGCCAGACCTTGAATACGTTCTGGTCGTTCTACAATGTACAATTGAAATATTGACATTCAAATTACATTACCATATAGTCCAAAATTGTTGCATAGCAATGTATAACTAATTTGTTATTAGCTTTATACATAATGCATAACGTACACTGTTGTTATGTGTAGAATCTTTCTCGGGCACAAGCTGTTTTATGGCCTAAGTTTTAGTGTATCATGCGGAAGACGTGTGTCCTTTACAACATGTCAGATGATAGGCAGATTGGCTGTTAAGTCGTAGGCTATAACGTTTAATCGACTGTCTACGACAGTCTAATTATTAAATCACCATATCTCTAGGTCAGGAGGTAAGCACAAACTCATTCAGCCACTTTGGTAGTTTGTATGTCTCACTTATCTTATTTGTTACTGGGAATGTATCTGGTAAACAATACAGTATAGCTACAAGCAAACATCATGACAGGCCTACACATGATTGTGTATCTCCTGGAATGTCACCCATGTTATTTGCCCCTTGTCTTCACTGATGGAGCGTCTTTACCTCAACGACCATGTCCCACATATCTGTCATAGTGCATCCACAAAAACTATGCTGTTTTCAGTGATCATACCCGTCCTCTCTTGGTTCATTCTGAAAACAGAATAAACATTTAATTGTAATATTATCCTAACTACACAATAATACTGATATTCCTCATTCAGTTCATTTGATGCCTAATTAAGTTGTCACATGAAGACAATGCAAACGCATGGATGTGGAATTTAAACTCAGTAATTACACATTTATTTAAAACAACATATGGCAATAAGCAATAAATGTATGTACCAGATACCTAGACTTCTCTTTACTGAATGCATCACATTTGAATGAAAGTTGCCCTCATTAATAACCCAGATAACTAGCTCTTTCTAGGAAAATACTACACCAGGTGGATATGTGTATGTTATGTAAGATATATCTCGAAAGGGCAGAGGTGATCAACCAAGGGTGGGATAGAATGATTCAGGATGATTCGTTTAGAGGGCATAACAATGGCCCCCACCCTACAAGGGCCCTAGGGGGAAGAAAAAGAGATGTTACAATATCATAAAAATAATGTTGCTAGAATTTGTCACATCAAACTGAGGATACAAGTATGTTTCCTTACCCCAAAGAAACTGTGTCAACGTCTCACTTGCTCACTGTCAACTGATGACTTGGTCACCTTGGAAGTTCATCCTGTCTGTGAAGCCACTGAACTAACTTATCAGTTCATCTCCACCCAGGAGATGGTGGATGTCACCCTTTAGTGTTTGTACTGGAGTGTCATCAGCTGTGACGTTGTAATGTGTGACGTCTTTAACTGTTATACCTGAACTGAGACATGCCAGAGAACATATGCAACAAGTCAGTAACTCCACAGTCAGTGATGTTCATCCCTCACTGACTGGAGAGCAGTGCAAGCAGAAATATAGAGAGGAGAGTTGAAACATAAAGCAAGAAAACTGAAATAATTCAAACTAACATATAATCAATATATTTCCTTGTACCTGACCGTCCTGACATGTTGCACTCCCCATGCAAATATGCTATGCTGAAGGTGTAGTAGGAGTTATAAGACCCCATGTTGAGACTGGTATGATGTCCTGTTTTCAGTTGGATTGAACCATGACTGCAAGAAAACAAACTAATAATCAGTCATCAGCAGACAATAGCCATTTCTTTGGTTACACTTCATGTACAGTATTTGATGTAGTTCTTGCTGTGTGAGCCAGTGTTGTTTTTAAGGGAAGGGGCCATGGTCCCTCTTGGTTTTTGTATTTGTTTCATATGTAAACTGTCTGGCTGGGTGCACTAATGGGTGACTAAGTTTGTCCCCTCCTTTGGCCCCCCTTTGTCCCATCTTTTGGCCTAACCTTTGGCCTCCCATTTGGCCCCCTTTGACCTCCCATTTCGGCCTCCCCCTTTGGCCTCCCCTTTTGGCCTCCCATTTTGGCTTCCCCTTTTGACCTCCCATTTTGGACTCCCTTTGTGAGATCCTAGATATTGTTGTAGTGAACAGCCACTTGGAGTATAACTACCTGTCCCTAAGTAGAAATACACTGCTTATTTAACAGTCTGCATATACCAAATTAAGACAATTCAAAGTAATACAATAGGGGAAGTGTAGCTACAAATTGTACTATATGTGTAGCTACAAAGTGTACTACCTGATTGGATTTGTTTGTGAGTAATAAACAACATCATCTTCAATTGCTAATGCTCGTGGATTGCCAGTGACATTGTGTACTTGTGGGTTGTTGCCAAAGTAGTCACAACACTGTATATGCCTCTGGTCTGTAACAAAGACATTTAACATCCAGTAAAGCAGAGTGAGCAAATAGAAAATGACACGTACAGAATACAAATCAAAAGATGACTTTCGTTAGTTAAATAATTAAATTGGTTTTGCAAATGAAAGTATGTTTCACTATAATAAGTAAGTGTAAGTGACTGTTTCGTGTTGTTTATACATTGTCACTTCCCAAATTAAATATTTGTTGTGTCGGATAGTCTTAAACTAATTAAAAGCATATATAATGCTACACCAGATATGATTAATTGTACATACTATTTGACATGTGTTAATTGGAATATTATGATTGGCTTAAGATTTCAATTGAATGAATACACTGATGACATATGCAGGATATGACTTGTGCAATACTTTTCCTTTTTTTATTTTATTTGTATATGAAAAATCCCTTAAAAGGAATTATATTAAAACACTGCTATATGACACTATGTGATGTTGGTTTCACGGAGGAAGGGGGTAAGTTTTAATTAGTTTATGTTTCCCAAAACATTGTTTACTTTCACGTCACCGTTCATAAGGTGGTGACTTTGAGCACATCCAGGTAATTGTGCTAACATGGCATATGTGCAAGCACATACCCACGCTTGCGTACACGTGCACACGCACACGGGCATAATTTATTTGATCCTAAAGTTACTACTTCAGTGGGACTTCAGTTTTGTATTATATAACTGGGTCAACTATGCCAAGGAAAGCAAAACGTCCCAACTAGGGAAAAAGGAAACCTCTCGTGTACTCACTATCCCTAAAAAACACCACTGGTGCGAGAAGGTTGCGAACAAATAATCTTCAAGTTTTAATGAAGAAGAAACAAATTAGAATGAAGAAGAAAGACAAATTATTTTCTAGAGATTCTGCTGTAGATTCTCAGTGTTTCAGAGACAGGAGTTCAACTTACCCCAGTTAATCCAACACAACCTGCTGCTGCTTCTGTTGTAGTTGATGGATACACTATATATGTGATCATTCACACCTGCTGAAACAATCTGAGTTTGTGCACTTCCATCCAGATTCATCTTCCAGATACCAGTTGATGATCCACCATATGATGAAAAAATCAACAGCCTAAAATGATATATTTAAAACAACGTGATAGTAACATCATGGCATATCAATCAGAGTTGTGGGAAATTAACAAGAACAAATGACTCCTAAATGCTGCAGGAAGTTGTTTGATTAATTTATGTGCATTAATTACTCAAATTAAATTTGGTGCTGCAATCAGGAAACATAACAAAATAATATATTTTCAAAAGCCATCAACTAAACATTTATTAGCATAGTAAGCATTATTTCATAACATTTATGATAGAGTATATTATATAATGTGTAGTACACTAATTTTAATTAAAGTGTCCCGGTATAAGCGCAAGAATTAGTTTAACATTGAAAGAATCACTGATGTAATTTCATTATGCACCTATGGGTCACCAGTAAACGCAACTGCAACATTGTTGATGATGACGACAATGAATATTCATTACAAGAAGTCATCAGAAAATGGCGCCCGTTGTCATCGCGACATTATCACAACAAAATGTAAATAGTCACATTACGACCGAATGAAAATTAAGACAGAATGCAATGAACAACAATATCGTGGCCTTTGTCATGTGTTAATCGTTATTTAAACGGATGCAATATAATTATTTCGTCATATGTTGTTTGAATGTATGGAAACGACAAATGGATTATGCTAACATAAGTACATAGGTTAGACCTAGTAAAAAAAGAAACTCGTCCAAACTATTTTTAAAAAGGAAGAGGGAGGCACTTGTTATTTATGGATGTTTTTCTAAGTTGGCCGCCATGTCTTAGACACTCACTGTGGCTGATTTAAAACACTGTATTTTTACCGATGCAATATGGAATGTGCCAGTGATGTATATTACTATAAAGACTGTCATTTACAAATTAACAAATTCAATACTTTTTAGCGGGAATGGCAGAAAACTACTTAAATTTACTATAGAAACAAACAAGAAGCAAACACAATGTTGAATGTATAATAATTATTATTTATGAATGTTATGTGTACGTTTGGCCACGGTTTCATTAGTTTGTATCACAGGCATACAACTGAATGGCATTTACCCCTGGTATATTGATTGAGACTGGTATTATATAAATGAGTCTGCATAAAGACTATCTAAAGCAAGGGGTCATCGCCAGGGTTGGACAAAATCGGTATTTCTTTTAATAAAACATAAGTTTTTTTTAATAAGATTTTTTATTTAAATCAGATGTTTTATGATATATACCTGAGTCTTAACAGAGGGTACATGATATTTTAAACTGGTAGAACATTATATATACTGGTAATATAATTGTAATATAGGTGGACTTAAAACAGCAACATAAATGTAACTTAAAACATATTGTATTGGAACTGTTCGCAGTCTATTACCAGTGCTAACATTTACATGAAAAATACAATCACTTTAAATCCTTAGCAACTTAATATTTGTCCTGTTTAACTGTATACTCAGAAATATGACCATTAAACAACTTTAGAAGTACTTTAGCAAAATAACCACTTAAAATTAAATGAACTCTCTAAAACAGACTACAGGCGTATATAGAGTAGATAACAAGGAGCTGAAGTTGGGCTCATTGAACTGAGATAGTGACCACAGCTGCTTGTAGTTCCTTAGGACATTATTAGAAGGCATGTTATGACTGGCAATGTTGATGGTGAATTAGCACCTGTCCAGGGCTTAGTGTAGTCTAGCCAGACTGCAAATTGGTACCACACTATACTAATGCACATGGTCTCACTTGAGTCAACACACTGAATTGGTAACAACTAGTACAAGCGTTTGTTTAAGGTGGATTTTATGTCAGGGTTTCTGACTTGAAAAGATGCTGCCTCTAGAAGACATGTCTTTGTGGTTTCAATGCATTCAGTATGCATATATGTGTAAAATGTCATCAACTAATACCAAATTAAAATAACACCACATCATAAGAAATTCAACTAATTCCAATCAATCGGTGAAGGTTTCATGGTTAGAAAGGGAACATTTTAAATAAAAAACAATATATATATTTTATTTGTTTGGAGTGATTCAAATCATAATTTAAATCAATGATTTAAATCAAATGATTTAAATCAAATGATTTAAATCAAACAACTCTGGTCAAAATTAGTAAAGGATCGTTATAGATTGGATAACAGGAAGTACTCGTTAAATATAGATAAAAAATATTTGACTCTCGATAAGCCAATGGCTTCCTTGTCCACTTGCCACCTGGGCCTTTGCCTTGGATGGCAATCTTGTTAAATCTTGTTAAATCATTGTATTTTAGACTCTGTAGGCACAGACCCTGTACGATGTGTAAAAAGTTAATTAAAACAGTCTAACAGTACTTCGCATAGTAAGTTTTGGGCAAAGATTTCTTCCCAGAACCGAAAAACATTTAAAAATATTATTTTTTTCAAAAAAGTAAATAGTAAAAAAGAAGGCGGCGACCAAAAAGGAAGTGGGCGGGGTCGCGAAACTAGTTTCTTTTTTACTAAGTCTTACAGTGAAACAAAAGGCATTTTGGGGGCCTTTGCACCGATAAGAGTACTTGAAAACTAACCATTTTCAACTATAATCAAGAATGTCGCGCAAGTGGTGAACTAAATATACCTCGTTGAACACCGAAAATCTTTTTTTTGCATGAGCAGCGCCATATTTGCCCAGAATCCTACGTCAAGAGTGCTGACTAGGTTTCTCACAACTCCAACTTTAAACGCCTGATCATAGACGTAGACGATTTTAGTCGCTCACTTGCCAATAAGTTTGGACATGTTGTTTGCATCTAAAAGCAACTTATTTGGCAAGATAGTCCATTCATTCATTGTTTACTAACCTCCACGTGTTCCGATTTGACAGTTCTCTTGATCTAGTGTTTGCGTTTTGTTGAAGGTTTGGCTGAGGTACATGCTGGAAGATTGTCGGTACTGCTTCAGGCATTAACGTTCTCTGTCGCCAACGTTTTGAAGGATCTTGACCCATTAGTTGATGAAAATATATCAACTTCAAAAGCGACTCTTCAAAATGGGCGGAACAAAGTCTAGCACATCGCGTCGGCTTCCAACCAGCCCGCCCGCAATTATGAATCCATCGCTTCACTAATGTATGTTTGTCCAGAGGAAATAAAAAAAGAAAACTTTATATACTTCGCTGAATCATGTTTACATCCGAATGCTGCAGAGTATGGCAGAGTAAGAGTTTTTGCTGCGCGTAAATCAAATATGAAAACAAATAAAATTGTAACTGCACATCTCAACCAACGTTAAAAATACACGCGATCCACACTGCCTACGTCACAGCCGCGTTGTGGGTTAAGGGGCTGCTCGCCGTTGATTGGTCAAAATTGCAAACACCGATGACTATGTCAGCCTCCACGAAAACTTACATTAGACCAGAATTTCGCAATTTTAGAACATCTTCCCAGTAAACCACTTGCATGATATTAGGGGCAAAGGCCCAAAACAATGCCTTTTGTTTCGTTTTAACTATAATGTAATGTATATCCAGGACTCTAGATTCAAGATCTGTGTTCACATGAATAAGTATTTCTTCATAAAGTACATATTGGAATTGTTCTAGATTGCCTGCCACCTTCTGGTAATTACATGCTTTTACCAAATTTATCTTACACGCAATAACACCTGCAAAAATGTAAATACTTTTTTGCAAGCTACATTAGCAAAAGCCCAGTGTGTAGGTGTACAGATATTAACACTGTAAAAAGTACACATTGCAAACTTTTAATTGTATTATTTGCAATTTGCATTCTACACATGTTTACAATTTGTATATTACACAAGCCACACAATGTCTAAGCCATATATACTTTGATAACATACTATTTCTGTATTGTAAGTTTAAGCTAGAATTGTAAAATTGCAGGACATAAGTTACCTCTCTTTCAGATCTATGGTCAACCCATAAGGGTTGCCTGTACAGTTGGTGATTGTTGTCCTCCCACCGCCGTCCACCCCGACCACTTCAATCTTGTTGTCGTAGTAGTTTGAGAAGTACAACTTGTTTTCTACTGTATCAATAGCGAGCCCAAATAGAAATCTACAACCTGAACATATAAGAAGAAAATAACAAAGTGTTTTATTGCTGTATTAATGGCAATTTGTTATGAATGTTAACTATTTCCAGCACATCCGATGGACTATTTTAATACGCCTGGATGTGACATCAAGTCCATCCATATATTGAGCCCATTATCACTGGCCAACAGCATCATCATTAAATAAATGACACACTTACCAGCATTAAGTTATTGCCTAATGTAGGAATTCACATAAATGGATGTATGCATTTATATAGCATACTAATTTTTTATGCAAGGCAAAAGCACTACTGCTATAACCATACCTTTGTGATTAGATAAGAGGGAGGTGGACTTTTCATAATATAATTTTTTAACTTAGTTTTAGCGCACGCGGTCGGCATTCGACGAATGTTGTCGAAAGCATTTTAGTGAATACCGCCAATCTATAAGACTATATTATTTGTTACTTTTATATCATTGGAAAAAAAAGATACTTTGGCCAAACTCGATAAACCAATATCAAATCATCCGAAAAACATCACTGAAAAAGGTTATAGATGCGTATGTTTAAATGCAAGGAGCATAGTAAATAAGAAAAACGAATTAAACATTATGGTAGAAGATATTGACCCTCACATAATTGGTATAACTGAATCATGGGCCAACATAGATATAACAGATGCTGAATTAGGACTGACAGGATATGTAATGTTTAGGAAAGATCGAATAGGAAGAAGGGGCGGGGGAGTTATTTTATATGTTAAAGAATCTATTCAGGCTTATGAAATAAAACTAGAAAGGGAAGCAGATTGCGATGAGGCTGTTTGGTGCAAAATTGTTTCAGGAAATTCAAAATTAACTATTGGATTAGTTTACCGAAGTCCAAACATAAACGAAGAGGACAACACAAAAATAATAAACGCTATAAAGGAAGTTAGTAAAGGGGAATGTATCATAATGGGAGATTTTAACCATGGACACATACAATGGAATTCTCTAGAGAGCACAGGGATTGAGGACCAACAATTTCTATTTTTAATCCAGGATAGCTTTCTTACTCAGCACGTACTAGAACCAACCAGGGGAGAAAATGTATTAGATATAGTTTTGTCATCACAAAAAGAATTAGTGGACAATGTAAAAATATTTGAACCATTGGGTAATAGTGACCATAATCAAATACATTTTGACATCAATGTAAAATCAGAAAGTAAAAATAAGAAAACGTACAAGAGAAACTTCCACAAAGGTAACTACAAAGATATGAGAAAATACTTAGCAAAGCTAGATTGGAATAACATGCTGATGAATAAGACCGCAATTGAATATTGGCATATTCTAAAATATGAAATTGAGAGTATCATCGATAAATTTGTTCCCTTCCAAAAACAAGGAAAACGGTGTAGAAAGAAACACTTGTCAAAAGAGGCTATTAGAAAAATAATGCTAAAGCAAACTATGTGGAGGGTTTATAGGCGTACCAGAAAGGACGAAGACTATGCCAAATACAAAGAGGCACTTAATGCAGCTACAACTGAAATCAGACAATCTAAAAGAAGCTATGAGCAAAAACTAGCATGTAACATAAAAATGACAGCAAGAGTTTCTATGCATATGTCAGAGTAAACAAAACGTACAAGACAAGGTTGGACCTCTAGAAGACAGTGCTGGAAATATAATATCACAGGGGTTTTTAATGGCGGAAGACCTAAATGGTTACTTCAGTTCAGTGTTTACCAAAGAAGATATTAGTTCATTACCAGTTGCTGATGCTAAATTTCAGGGGGCTAAATCTGACTATTTAGGTCCGTTAGTTGTAACTCCAGAATTGGTAGCTAAGAAAATAAAGGCAATGAAGGATAACAAATCACCGGGAGTGGATGGGATTCCTCCAAAATTACTAATGGAAACAGTAGAACAAATCAGTATACCACTTGCAAGAGTATTCAACTTGTCATTAAAAGAGGGAGTTGTTCCGTTTGAATGGAAAGAAGCAAACATCATACCATTATTTAAAAAGGGTTCGAGAAATAAGTCAGAGAATTACAGACCAGTGAGTTTAACGTCAGTGATTTGTAAATTATTAGAAAGGTTAATTAAAGACCATATGGTGGACTTTCTCGTTAAGCATAAATTATTAAATTCATCTCAACATGGATTCCTTAAAGCGAGGTCATGCTTAACAAATATGTTATGTTTTTTGGAAGAAATCACTAAGTGGATAGACGTGGGATCGCCAGTAGATATTATCTACTTAGATTTTCAGAAAGCTTTTGACAAAGTGCCACATCAAAGATTACTACTTAAATTAAAAGCCCATGGTATCGGGGATAGCATAACTGACTGGATAGAACAATGGCTGACTGACAGAAGACAACGAGTTGTAGTAGATGGAGAAGTTTCAAATTGGAAATCGGTTTTGAGTGGGGTACCTCAAGGATCAGTATTAGGACCTATATTATTCTTAATTTATATCAATGACTTGGACGACAGTATAACAAGTAACGTACTGAAATTTGCGGATGACACAAAACTGTTTAGAAAGGTTAATACTGATGGTGATAAACAACATTTACAAAACGATCTAGACAGATTAGTGAAATGGTCTGAGAAATGGCAGATGTTGTTCAATTTGGGGAAATGTAAATGCATACATACAGGACATAGGAACTTGAATGTAAACTATAGAATGGGAGATACTGTTCTGGGTACTACTGTAAAAGAAAAGGACTTAGGAGTAACAATAAGCGCTGATATGAAAGTTTCAGAGCAGTGTGGTATTGCAGCTTCAAAGGGTAATCAAATTCTTGGATTGATTAGAAGAAACATAACATACAAGGGAAAAAAAGTTAATTATACCTCTTTATAAAGCAATAGTTAGACCTCATTTAGAATACTGTATACAAGCATGGAGACCATATCGTAAGAAGGATATAGATACGCTTGAACGCATACAAAGGAGAGCAACTAAAATGATTCCAGAACTGAGAGACCTTAGTTATGAAGAACGCCTGAAAGAATGTGGTTTAACAACTCTAGAGACAAGGAGGTTAAGAGGAGATCAGATTGAAGTTTTTAAGATATTGAATGGGTATGAAAATATTGATAGAAATATGTTTTTCTCACTCAAGAAGGATAGCAGAACTAGAGGACATGAGGTAAAATTAGTAAAGGATCAATGTAGATTGGACATCAGGAAGCACTCGTTCTCACAGAGGACAATAAATGAATGGAACAAATTGTCAACAGATTGTGTAACTGCTAGCAGCGTGAATATGTTTAAAAACAAGGTTGACACATATCTCAGGAGGGCGGGCTATAAGTAGATGAACATTGTTGGACTCTCGATAAGCCAATGGCTTCCTTGTCCACTTGCCATCTGGGCCTTTGGCTTGGATGGCAAATCTTGTTAAATCTTGTTAAACTCTATTTATTGTAACCGTGTGCGTCGTTGGTTGGGAAATGCGTTTCTAAGGGTTTTCTCAGTGTCTATCCATCGGCACTCTTATTAGAAGAAACATTCCCGTGACCCGCCAAATGAGAGTGATTGATAACATGCGATATATCAACGTCAAAGTTCACGACAATCAATGCTTTTTTTCTGAAATACAAACAAGAGCAGCTTTCTGGCAAATGTCCTTGAAAAGTTCGAGGCAGCATTGTCTTCCACATCCTTTGTTACGGTTGATGAGATCCACAGTGTTGATGTGTCTGGCCATAGTGACCGAGACGCTACTGTATGGTCACCCATTGCTAACACTCTTCGTAGTGGCCAAGCACGATCGCTGTCGAATTTGACATCAAAATTGAGTTGGATTCTGGCTCCGATTCAAATACATATTCGACGTGTATTATCGCCAGCAGTTTCCTGGTTGCTGAAAGAAAACTCAAACGACAGGCAAACCACGAACGATTATACTGTGCTCATATTGTTTTTGTCCAATAGGCAATACTTGATCTGGATGACAGGCTGTCTTATTAAAGAAGTAATATTTCAATGTATGACTTTCAAAACCAAGTGTATTATTAAGTGCTATCTTCAATTGTCATATGTTGTATTGCTTTACTTTTAGTGTAAATCCTTTACTTTAAGTGCCAACCCTTTACTTTTAGTGTCAAGCCTTTAATTGTTATTTTGTAGTCCAATTTATTCATATTAGACATATTTGTTTGTATGCATTTACTTAAGATTAAGTCATGATGTTGGAAGCATTACTTCCATGTTTATATATTTAAAATATAGTTCCAAGTTATCTTTTCACGAACCTTCATGTGCTGGCTCTTCTTTTATTATGTAGATTTGAATATATATTAATTTTCCTATTTGTCATTATTATGTCACGTTTTGATTTCATTATTGTTTAACTATGCTAAATACTAAGGTTTAAATGAATGCAAAGTTGTTACTGCTGTGGAGGTGATGATGCCAACCTCGCTGCACAGCTAGCAATACTTGATTGGGCCAATAATGGCTAAACTGGATTAGGCCTGCCTATGAAAAACTAATTCAGCCAATAATGGCTGTCATTTAACATTGTCTCAGCTTGCATTGGCTTACCAGTGCAAAATCCAAATGGGCCACTCATGGCTGTTATTATATCAACCAGCATTGGCTTCCTGGTGAAAACAAACAATTGGACCAGCAATGGCTGTCATAGGCGCGAACAGCTTCCGTGGAAGCCATTCGCGCACTTAAGGTTACACTTTTTTAGAAAGTTTAAGACGGAAAACATTGCTAGTTGGGATCGCACTGGAATTTTAAACCAACAATTAATTTGTTGGTTTTACATTATGCTGTAAATCACCTTGACTCGTCGGCAGATCCGTCCCCTCAACTGGTCGGTTCGCAACTTTTTGCTTTTACAAACGAGTTGGTGGAGTTTGGTGTCAGTGACGTCATGATCTGTCAGCTTATTTGGCGTGAGAGCTGGCACAATTTGTCACCTCATAAGCTCAGGTGGGGGCGAGTGTGCGGCTGTTGTAAACAACTTTGTTCCGCCGGCTTGCGAGGGGGGTCACCAGGTCGCGTTTTTGTTGCAAAGTATATGCCAGTTTGATTTAATTAGATTTTAATAGCTAATGTTTAGTAAGTCATTAAGAGGTTTAATCGATGTATTAAGCCTAGATTAGCCACAGTAAAAAGCAGGTTTCAAAAAGTTTATAGTTAAACCACCCTAATGGATATGGACAAAATCCTTCTGGTGCCGAAGATTGATGGTAATGTTTAGACGCTTCAGCCCTCCCTTTAATCCTGACATTTGCTAAATTGCTCTGACCTGGAGGGGAACCGAGAAGGAGCCCTGGGAACCTTGGATTTGGCCCAGCTCCAAGAGTTCAAAAGTTTAACTTGCAAACTAGGCAAGGAAGGCTGGCAGCCGTCATTGTCCAGCGGTTGAGAGGGTGGGTGGATTTAACAAGTTGACCAATAGTAATGCATATTGGGTATTTAAGCAATCATATCGCCTCTAGTGACGACGTCTGATTTTGGAAAACTGGGAGTATAAATACCCCTGATGAGGGATTGCAAGGCCGGCACAATCTACATTTTAGGCATCCAAAGTATCAGTACGGGTGGTCCTGGCGGGCCATACCTGCTTTAGCATTAGGCTTCAAACTTACTGGTCAGATTTAACCAGGTTTCGTTTTAATCTTCTAGACATTAAGTGTCTAAGTGATGTTTACATTCACTACTTTTCTTTACGGTTTACAGTGATATCTATCTTCTCTGTTATTTAATTGTTATTGTGCGTGATTATATTGCTATTATGTATGTAGCCGTCTGATGTACACGATTAAAATCGCTTCGAACCTGGGGAACAATGCGTTGACTACACTTCTGTAGTAATCTATGTACTCATTGGTCGAGTGAGTACAAATTCAGTTATAAATCTCGACCTGGCGAGCACAAAGAAGACGGACAATTAACATATATCGACATATGTGAGAAATGCCTCTCGGACCATTGCGTACGGCCCCGAAGAAGAGAAGAGGGGGAGGCGTATATCTTACATTGTGACACAAAGTCAAATTAACTTTAAGGTTTCAGGAACCCACAAAACAAAATTGTTATGGGCGATGGTGACCATTTTAACGCTTTATATCGAAGTTGCAGGCCCAGGCCCAGGCCCAGGCCCAGGGGTGTTATTTTGTAGGCCACACATCTGTGCAGTTCAACGGCCGATAAAAGGGGTTAAGTTTTCGAGGCCTGAAGGACGAATATCACTCGCATGTTTGTAATAAATTGACATACATTCAATAAGTATACGTAACGTAACGTAATAGTTACCCAAAATTAGAGAGACCTGGTGGTTTCCATTTGCATTTCTATAGTATCTTGTTGATTGGTTCACAGTTCCATTTTGCATTCCCACAGGCATTGTTGCTGTTTTCTTTATGCCATTAGTTATATATTTTTATAATTAAAATATGTATTTACAAATAACATAATTACCTGGCTCCTATCCCTGCACCTGACCTATCCCTGCACCGTCCCACCACCCCTACTGACCTCCCTGCTTGTTGACCTATCCCTGCACCGCAAGGGACGCGGCCATATACTGTACCTGGTGTACCTTAACCCTATGGAACTCGAGGAGTGTAGAAGGTTAATGTGCATAGCATTCCATAATGGAGGATCCAACTGGAGATTGTTGATTGAACAATATCTGATCTATGTCCTGATTTGAAAGAGACGAAGAGGAGGCGTTTGTTCTCCTTCCATGACGTAAATCTGTCCAGATAGAATAGCATAGCTCAGTCAGGGCACAGGAGTTTGTCTTTGGCCATGCCGTCGCTCAAATGACTGTCCAGTGCTGGTATAGTGCATGCAAGAACACATTTGGGGCCTTTAGCCAATACTTGTGTCTTTGACATAAAAGACAGACCCACTCATAGTGTAACTCTGTCCAGCCCGCGGTCTGCAGGAGACGGGCATGTTCAAAAGCGTGAATGTCACCCCTCCGTTTGCCTGAGGCAAGGGCGATTAGAAAAACTTCCATCTTAACAGCTTCTCGGAAGCTTTGCTCAATGGCTCAAATGAAGGCTTGGTTAAAGCTGATAAAACCAAGGCCAGTTTCCGCTCTGGGAAAAGGCGTTGCTATTGTCCCTGTTCCAGTTCGATATTTCGTACTAAATATTTCAATGAAGGATTTTGTCTTAACTCAACATCAGAAGTGGCACGAAGGGTGCTGGGAATTGCCATTTGATACCCTTCAATTGTAAAAATTGCCAATTGCTTCTCTGTATAAAGGTAATGGAGAACATCTGAGACTACACTCTCAGTAGCCGATAGTGGATTAACCTGTTGTGTGATACACCAAGTATAAAATATCCTCCACTTGGACTCGTACATTGCCAGAGTAGACACTCGCTGAGGTCTAGAGGCGCTTCAGGCAACGTCAACCGAAAAGCCTCTGCTGCAGAGTGCGTCCCGGATATTTTCCACACGTGTAGCTATAGATTGGAGGGATCTCGATGGATTAGTCCTCGTGGGCGTGACAGTAAACGATGGATGGGGATCTGTAAAGGGAATCCACCAACATCCCTAGGAGAAGTGGAAACCAGATCGCATGTGCTCAGCGTGGGGCAATGAGCATCAGTTCGCACCGGTCTCGTTTGCCTTCTCTAGAAATTGTGGTAACAGAGCTGGAGGTGGATAAGCATATGCCCACATTGCCTTCCAGTTCATTTGTAGTGCATCCACTGCCATGACAGATGGAAATTGGAAGTTTGTGGTTCAACCTCATTGCGAGTAAATCGAGCAGTGGGATTTTCCACTCCCATATGATTGCTTGGAAGACAGAAGGACGTAGGGACCACTCTGTACCTGACACCTGAGTAGAGCGAAATAGGACATACGCGAGAACATTCATTCTCCCGGGAAAATGACGTGCTCGTAGCACTATCTTGCTGTTCTGGCACATGAGGAGCAAACTCTTGGTCTATCTGCACAGCGATATTGACTTGACCTGCCATGATTGTTGATGTAGGAAACTACCGACGCAACAAACACTGTTAGGCCCGTGAGCTGCTTCAGCCAGCTTCAGCCAGCTTCAGCCAGTGGAGCACTGTTAGGTGTACAGCCTCTAACTCTAGCACGCTGATGTGAAGTGCTGTCTCGGTCGTTGACTATATATCGGAGACTGTCAAGGAGTTCCAATGCGCACCCCAACCTATGTTCGACGCATCCATGAACAACTATGCATCTGGATCCTTGGGAATTACAAGAGCTCCCATCCGAACATTGTGCCCGACATACACCATTGTAGATCCTCGTCCGCCACAAGGGAAATGGGGATCCACTCGCTTGCTGAAGGATTGAAATCCCATTGTAGGGCTTCGCAGATGTGAAGGCAAACCAGGGAAACCAATTTTGTTGTTGCCTCAAACAAACCTAACAGCATCTGCCACATACTAGCATGCCCCACCCCGTCGATTCAGGAGGGATTGAATGATCCCCTGGATCTTGCGGTGACCTTCCAATGTTGGGGTCACATGGAAGGAAATCAGGTCAAATTGATATCCCAGAAACAGAAACTTTTGCATGGGAATCAAGTCGGGCTTCATTTCGTGAATCAGAAGTGCCATCGTGTGACAGATAGAGAGAACTTGGCCTGTGTCCCGGAGGCTTTGATCGAGTATATCAGCCAACCGTCCATGTACTGACATAGATTGATGCCCATTCCATGCACCATAACGTTGATCTCTACCATAACCTTGGTGAATACCCAAGATGCTGGAGAGAGGTCAAACGGCAGGTAGAAGGTATCCCGAGTCTGGAACCGAAGGAATTTTCGGTAACCCAGATGGATTGTACTGTGGCAGTAGGCATCGATAAGGTCAATGCAGTTTCCATCTTGAAATGGAGAATTTCCAAGAATGTGTTGAGGAGTGAAAGGTCGATAACAGGCCTCCATCCTCCTGACGTCTTTGGAACGAGGAACAGACGACTGTAAAAACCAGGAGAAGATGCGTCGCGGACAATTTCAATCACCTCGTTTCTCCACATGTTGTGGACTAAGGCTGTGAATGCCTTCCTCTTCTAGAGGGGGCCCCTCTCCACAAATGGTGAAAGGGTACATATCCTTGGAGCACACTCCCTGAAACGTAGACGGAAACGGGTTTCCAGAGCTTTGCACAGCCATCCGTTGCATCCGTTTCGTTTCCAGACATCGCAGAACCGGGACAGTCGAGCTCCCACCTTTTCTGAAAGTAAAGGGGGGAGTACGACTGCCTGAAGGGGTATCTCTGGAGAACCCAAAGTGGATGGGTGTGCGATGGTAGGGCTGCTCGGTGACAGAGGAGCCTGACATAGGCAGTCAAAATGTATGCTTCCTTCCTCCTCGACAATGAAAGGAACGCCCCAAATCACATCCTCAGGCCGAAGAGTTGGAGAGGGAGGAAGCATAGGAGGCTGTTGTCGGAAGGTAATTCTTGTCAGAGCCGTCCAACGAGAACTTGGAGAAGGCTGTGAGTGTCTAGACACTGGAAAAGATGCAGAGGCACGATACAAGGCGTTTTCTCTCTGCCGACCAAACACCTTCTCTAGGAAATTAAGCTTTGTCGGGAGATCGTCAATAAGTGAGAAGGACCAGAACGGGGCAGTACATTCTCCTTTTCAACCTGTTATAAATGAGGAGAGTCATCCAGCAGAGCTTGATCCCGTTGGTGCAGCAATATGTTGAATGCCATAGAGCAATCCAATGCCGCACAATTGGACGAAGCTGTAGCCACATATTGGGAAAGCTGTAATGCTGCCCTCAGTTGTTCAAGCAAAGACTCTGCTGGAACACTATCCACGCTCACATGGTCGATGAGGCCCTGGATTGAGCTATTCAGGGCTGCCCCAGAACAATCCTGAAAGGAAGATATACACAGCCGTCTTCGTGACATGGACGCTAGATCACGGAAATAGCGCTGTTCGGCACCCAATTTTGTAGTGTGCTGCCCCCCTCCCCCCACCCGCACGAGAGCGTGACACATCTAAGAATCCTTGGTGGACGACCGGAGGATCCTTAGAAAAGGAGAAGCCTCCTAACGACAGTTCTAGGGGGTTGTATGCGGCCTCCTTAGAACGAGGGACTGTCTCAAAACATTGCGATCTACCCACCGTAGTGGGTTGTAAATCACGGTGGATTTTACGAAAATTATTTGTCATTGCCGCTAAAAATGGGAACCTGGGCAGTTCCATTCAAATCCACGAAAATTGCCGCTTGACAGGATAGAAGATTGAGAACGTGGTCGTTTGCTCGAGCCGCCTGATTCAGTCAGAAGGTTACGGCTGTCTATTGACATTGCCGGAGTGGAGCGGCGTTTTCGAGAGGATCTGGCTCTCGGACGCTCGACGCGCCTCTAGATCTTCAGTCCACTCAGAACAAATGTCGCACTTATGGTCAACTGTACAGCCGTGACAAGAGAAACACTTGCCTGGGCGGTTGTCCCCACTGCTCATCAGCCTAGTGCAGACCGGGCATTTCTACTCATAGCATGTCTCGGAGTGATCCGTCATGACTGTCGCGTATAAAACTTAGAATTGATAGCTAAAAAAAATGTATTAAGAGTGTGGATAAACAATGACCAAAACAGTCAGTAAGTAAAAAGCAACCTCACCAGTTGTAAGTTATAACAAAAGGAGTACAATTAGTACCCACAAAATGAAAACAACGGAGCGAAGTTAGGGCGATACTAATAGGCTGTAGGCACCAAGTGGGAAGAGCATGCATCTCGGATTACCAGCAGGGAGATCAGTAGAGGTGGTGCGAAGGTGCAGGGATAGGTCATCGTTTGTTTATTTTTTGGCAAACAACTGGCCTAGCCCGATTGTATTGCATTCTGTGAAGCGACGGAGCCAGGACAAGTCCATGTTAGGCTGTAACAATGGCTATAGGATAATGACTGGCAATAATTCTTCAGTCCCAATACTAGTCATGGACAGGTTTTATCTGTTTATTGGTCTGGGCACTCACACACCAGCATATCTGGTGTTCAGCTAGCTTATTTGTGTGTTTGCCATTTTGTTTGCTATTATTTTGAGCAATACATTGGTGTATTTACAGTCCGACCAACCCTTGGTGCTGATTACGCCTACTGATTCTGTTTTGTTGCGCCTCTGAGCTCAGGTTCCTGAGGATATAGGTGCCATAGAAGTCAATTATTATTATTATTATTATACAACTCTGTGGGCTGTTGGGTGTCCCATAATACATGGCCCTGATACAACACTGTGGGCAGTTGGGCGTATACAACACTGTGGGCAGTTGGGCGTCCCGTTAATGCAGGGCCCCGATACAACTCTGTGGGCAGTTGTGTGTCCCATTAATAAAGGGGCCTGAAATAACTCGGTGGGCAGTTGGGCATCCCATTAATACAGGGCCTTGACACAACTCTGCATTTCTTGGATATTACTTTGGATTTGCTGAACTTAGAAGCTAAACTCACTGAGGTTAATTGGATAAATGTAGGTCGTTATTATGCAACTTTTGTCGACAAGAAAAGTTATCCTGAAGCAGCTTCAGTCCCTCATTGGTGTGCTAAATGTTGCATGTTCTGTGATCACACCAGGTAGGGCTTTTCTTAGGCGTCTCATCATATTTAATGAGATTTTGCAAAGGCTTGTCTGGGGCGAGTTCTTCTAATACATGGACACTACACACTGTGAAACACATTTGGAATGTGTGATGACCTAACATTTTATATTTACTTTGATGATATGTTAGGAAGACTTGTCTCGGACAAGTTCTTTTGGTCTGTGTAAATAAGAAATGGGTCTTTCACAAACACAGCAGGCTTTGGTGGGGCGGTCACATGTCAAGGTGACCGGGTAGCAGAATTACCCCACCTCTCCGTGTCGTCTTAATCTTTAGTAGTGCTAGCAATTTATGTATTGGCATAATTATTACACCATATGATTTGTAGATGAATGTAGACCTCTATGTAAGAGGTAGTGTATATGTAGTACATTAATTTTGGTATGTTATTGTTCATACACATACTGTGGGCCTTTTTATAATGCGCTGTCTTAACAAATGAGGCAATGTCTGATTACTTTTATTGGCCCACATTTGTTTGGGACACATTTAACCGTTTGAAACCTTGGTTAAGATTTATCATAGTTATATTGTTCTTAAAACTAAAAATGTTATTGAAAGATTCTGAAATTACCAAGTTAAAACTTCTTATAAGTGATCATGTATTAGTAAAGCCACTCTAAGTTATACACCTATATTATATACTATTTTTCATGAACTCCCGTAAGCAATGGTGGTGTAAGCATTAATTTAACTAATATAGCCTTATTAGTGTTCATTATGGTGCACTAAATGTGCTACACTTATACTGATTCAATATAACATTATGTTGTGCTCTAAAATTATAATATTACAAGAATAATCATGACAGAAATCTGGTTAGAGACTTCATCGACATTTTAAATAAATGAACTTAGTAATGAGTAAGTTACAGGTATCATGTATTTGCAATAACATGGTATGCAGCATTGTATTATAACCCATGACAACTCGTGAACAATCATAAGTTCAACTTGCCTGTATAAAAGATGTCCTTTGTACTGGAGCCGTCAAGTGTAACCTGTCTGATATTGCCACCTTGACCAAAGTACACAAAGCCATTAACCTCGTCCACGGCAAAAGACCTTGAAGTACCTACAGACACACAATACAAATCTAGATCACACATGGCATTTCAGAGACATTCCTGAGAATATATACACATAACTTGCTGTTCTGATGTCACTGTATAGCAACATGTTAATTGTACGAATTTGTTTTTATTTTATTACTTTTCATTTTTCACCTTCACCTTGTGCCTACTGCCTAGTTCCCTCACACACACACACACACACACACACACACACACACACACACACACACACACACACACACACACACACACACACACACACACACACACACACACACACACACACACACACACACACACACACACACACACACACACACACACACACACACACACACACAAACACACAAACACACACACACATACACACACACACATACACATACAAACACACTATACCTACAACATCCATATCTGATTATACTGCCTAGATCCATCACACACACTATATACCTACTGCCTAATAGTAATGTTTTATCTACTATGATGATTCACTTGGACAAAACTGTTATTTATTTCCAATTTTTAACATTCATTATCAATTATTTATCCAGTTTCAGTAACATACTAATATATTATGTAGATTATGCTGGGGCGGGTTTTATATGCTTATCTTGAAATGTTTAATATCAGTAGAAATTGTTAAGATAAATTAACAATTTCTTCACAGATAGTATTTAAAATACTACGTAATATTCACGATTAATATTTTGTTTATTTAGTTATGTTACAAGATTTTTTTTAATTTTTGTATATGTGAAACAAATGACTAGATAATGCAAAATTATTTAGTTTTGAAAAATCCCCAAATAAATAAATGACATACATTTAAGTATAACAGTGTCGCTGATAACGTCAAAAGGGAGATTTTGGTTAACATAAAAGAATTACGTCTGCTACACCACCTTGAATGAATTAAGCAAAACGTTTAATGACAGCCTAAAGAGGCAGTGTATTTTTACACAAACCCTTCACCAATTGTATTTCAAATATGGGTTACGTTGCCTATTAGTAAGACGCGTTCATTCGCCAAATTGCAGCATTGTAAGTGTTGTAGTTTAAAAATAATAATAAATTAAGCATCATTTCCTGGTTATTAATTAAAACACCTGTTATCCGGCGGGTTCACCAGGTCGGAGTCACAGGCCATTTTAGTTATCGGTTCAAAGGCACAATAAACTACGTTAGCGCTGATATTTACTGGTTTAAGGACATTATTAAGTTAGGTAGATATAGTACTGATGTGTACTGAAATAACAGTACCCTGATGATATGTTCTGCTTTCAGGGTGAATGCATATTATAGCTGGTTCGAACATCGTAGCACACACGGTCGTTATAAGATTTAACAAGATTTGCCATCCAAACCAAAGGCCCAGATGGCAAGTGGTCAAGGAAGCCATTGGCTTATTGAGAGTCCAAACAATTTTCATTTACGTGTAACCCGCCCTCCTGAGATATGTGTCAACCTTGTTTTAAACATGTTCACGCTGCTAGCAGTTACACAATCCATAGACAATATGTTCAATTCATTTATTGTCCTCTTTGAGAATAAGTACTTCTTGATATCCAATCTACACTGATCCCTTACTAATTTTGTCGTAGAGGTAATCTCTATTAATGCAACAATGGGGGTACCAATTAAGCATGCACTAACAACCAAATTTACTTTATATTCCTATACATATATTTAACTTCCGTATCAGTGCTGATCGGCTGCTTCAAGGTCATGTCACTAGTGACTTGGGTGTCATTTGTGACAGCTAGACCTTGTTAAAATATCCTGAGTAATACTTGTTTGCTCTGAGTGTCCCGGCAGTATGAACAGATCATGATTGACATAATTATATTGTTCTGAACTGAAATCTCTGGAACTGCTACTTTACTTACGTCAGTTTCACTGTCTGGCACTTCCATCACATACGTTGGCGATACCCGGTAGCATATTGCGAGAATCTGTTCCTTCGTCAAAGTTACTGGATAATCTGCACTGTTGACTACTCGACAAACGGTTATTGTTCCTTTTGGATTTATGACACAGGTGCTGACTTTTAGTTCTGGATTGGCCAGTTCCATTGATATGATTGAATCAGTGACCAAATAATCATCGTTATGTGGCCGTGTAAACAAAAAAGGTCATTTCTGACCTAGCAGGCACACATATAGGAACTGCTGTTCTTGCTAAGCTAGACCTTGATGCTAGCTGTTGTAGCTTAAACTTTCTGTTTCCTGCCAAGGTGATTTCACACAATTCAAAATCAGCGATTGCTGGGTATCAATTATGAATAGACTAACAACCAAGTCGAGTTTACTACAATAACAATCTTTTATTTACAATACAGTACTACTCAACCTGGATTTCCGGTTCTTGTTAAGATATGTGTGTTTATATATGAGCTCCGTTGCTTAGTAAATTTTTTGGTTGTTTGTAATGGTGATAAGACGTTTTTCATCTTATTCATATTGCTGCAGTAACATACTGATTATCATACCATGTTGTTTAGAAGTAAATTCGGTGTTTACACAATGTAAATGTTATCTTAAATGGTATTCTGACCCATTCGTATTTCCCGCCATAATTTCCACCCTTCTTCCGGTTAGGTACAAAATGTAAATAGCTGGGGTAAAGCTAGAACAAATTCAGTAACACAGTGATAACATAAGTAGAACACTGCACTCCCAACTTTACCATCTGTATACTAATAGGCCAACTTCAACCAAGGCGTATCATTACCCAGAGTAGCCCTGGGACAGATTTACGTTTTTCACATCGAGCACTGCACACAACGCCTTGGAAATATCTGCACATACTACTAATCCAACATCACACATAGGGCAAGTGTTTATATATATATATATATATATATATATACATACAAGGAACTGACAAGGTCCTAATAAACCAACATCACCAATCAAATATATATATATATATATATATATATATATATATATATATATATATATATATATATATATATATATATATATATATATATATATATATATATATATATATATATATATATATATATATATATATATATATATATATATATATATATATATATATATATATATATACATACAAGGAACTGACAAGGTCCTAATAAACCAACATCACCAATCAAACCCGGAAAGAAGAAAAAACAGCGTAAAATCCCATGCCACGAAAACAACCAGTTCAAATACATTGACCCCTGTAGCAAATGAACCAGTAGATGACGATCTCACAGCCAGCTGTGTGATTTGCAAAATAACTTTCGGAAGCATTTACCACATGGTCAAATTCGAAAGATGTAGATGTTGGACATGCCAGCAATGTGCTGGGATATCCGATGAGGCATATGACTATGTAGGGAAGGCCGCAATATGGGTGTGTTTCAACAATGACAAATGTGGCTGCAATATCAGCCATTGCAACGGATGTAGAAATAGAGCAGTGGTGCTGAGCAGTGATGCTGCGCATTTCTAGAAAAATCGGCTGGAGCTAGTAGAAAATCAATTGGAAACTAAAGCCGACAAAGTGATGGTCGACAAACTAACAGTAGAAACAGCTTAGAGAACAAAGTAACTAACCTAGCAATGGACATGTCGAAAATAAACAAAACAATTTACATGGTCAGGGACGAATCCCCAGAAAAAAGCAAAAGGGAAAACATATAGTGTTAAGACGCCTGCCAGAAAACAACGAAAAGGAGGATCAAGATCTAACCAGTGAGATTTTCAAAGACATAGGATGTCAGCTAATATAAATTACTAGACCAATGAGGCTTTGTAGAAAAGAAGGGGAACAAAAACCAAAAATCGATTTCAAAAAAATAATACACTTTTAAATATGTACACAGCACTATTCATAAAAATGGAAAGGAGACTTTACCTCTAAAAATATACTCTTTTAATACACAATGCATTAGAAACAAATTTACACAACTTGAAGTTCTTATATCGGAGGAAGATCCAGATATTATTGCCATTACTGAAACATGGTTATCTTCAGACATTGCTGACTCAGATTTCACACCACCATATTATACATGCTTTAAAAAAGATCGAACAATATATTTTTTACACACCAGTCACATTCAAAGTGGAAGACAGGGGAGGAGTACTACTATTAATAAAAGATAATTTAAACCCAACATTATTCGTACCGGACAATGCAGATGCAGACATCTTACGGGTTACAATATCCCCACACACTAATATACAATGGCAAGTTGGAGTATGCTACAGACAAGAAGAAGATCCGGCACACATGATACAAAAGATAAACAATTCAATAAATACAACTGAAAATTCGAATTGTCTCCTTCTTGGCGATTTTAATTTTAGAAAAAAATATTGTCCCAAAAGAGAGAGAAACAGCCAACTAGAGAAAAGTTTCATTGATACTCTTAATGACAAATTTTTTGGTATAGATGGTTGATAAACCAACTAGAGGTAACAACATCCTCGACCTTGTATGCATTTCAGAACCCAGTTGTTTAGATAAACTCGAGGTTGAGGAAAGTTTTGCTCCGAGCAATCACAAAAGTATAAAGGTACTACTAAGATGTGCAGTTGTTCGAATATCATCACAATAGAGAAAAATACTTGTACTCAAAAGCTAATTATGAGGCAATAGACAAAGAAATAAAAAAACATAGATTGGACCAAAAAATACAATAATAAATATATGACTGAAATGTGGGAATATTTCAAACAGTGTTATACTCAACTAGTGGAGAAGCATGTCCCATTCAAACAGATAAAGCAGGGTTCAAGACTAAAGCCTCCATGGGGAAGATACAAATATGTGCAAAAGGCAAAAAAGTAAACATGCTAAAAAGTAGTTGCAAATAAAAGTGGGCTTTCAGTCGATCTTATAATATATGAATAAAAAAAAAACTACTGACTGTCTTAAAGGAGGCACAACTGCACTGTGACGAAAAATGTGTTGACCAAATAAATGTTAACGATAAAAGATTATGGAACTACACTAGAAGTTTCCGGAATCTCGGACTTGGTGCAGCGACATAAATTTGGTGCAGATAATTTACAGAAAAAAAGCGGTATATCGAATATAATAAGTATTACTATTGCATATATATATATATATATATATATATATTATACATAAACGTATTGTAGACATATATTAGGAAACAGGTTTTGTTAATTATTAGTCAGAGGCAGTATTTTAGAGTAAGTTAGTTCGGGACTCCGACAAGGAAGTCAATGAGCGTTAATAGGTTTGTTTTCCATTCGAAATTGAGATAGCATAGTGAATAGTCAGAAACGGTGGAACATTTGTTAGAATAAGTATTACTATTACACATATATTATACACAGACTTCTTATAGACATATATTAAGAAACTGTTTTTGTTAACAGAGGCAGGATTTTTCCCGGACCCAAATTCAACAAGCGATAAAAGGGAGTTTGTTTACAGGTCGTGAATTAAACTGGTGTACCAAACTATCGTTTACATTGTTAAATATATATTAGATAAAGTGATACATTTACATAAATTACATACATAAGGTAATATCTGACATAGTTGTAGTAAACGTTTCGGTAAAAAGGAATTAACAGCAGGATTAAACGTAAGTTGGTATACACTGACTTCGTTGTTTTGTTTACACAGTGTTCTCTGTATTCGCTAGGTGGCAGGCTTTTTCTTTGCTCGTGCGAGCGTAGTAGAAAATACATAGTCAGCAAGTATATTAGCCTAAAGTGTTCTTTTGAACACAAAAACAGCCTTATTCAATGCTAACATAGCAATCAAATTAAGACTAATTTTTTTATGGCGCCGTGCAAACGGCAGGTAAAGGCCACCAGACATTTAATATGTAGCAGTTGCAGCAACTGGGTGGACTTCGTCAAGTCCGGGTGTGAGAAGTCCTGTACTGAGGTTCAGGCGGATAGTTATAGTTTTGAGCGTAGGGGATGTATAAAGGAACTTGAGGGTGAGTTAGAACAGCTGAGGCTGCTCGTTGTGGCAGTGGTGGGAAGGAGCAGGTGGGTTGTGCCAGTGGTTCTGGTGGGGGGCAGTAGATGATAAAGTGGGGAAGACGACGAGAGAGATGCTAGGGAGAGCTCACCTCAGTCTGGTGAGAGGAGGTAAGATAACAGGTCGTAGGGAGACAGGACGTAAGGAGACGGGACGTAGGGAGACAGGACGAAAGGAGACGAGAAGGAAAGAAATGGGAGGGAAGACAAATGGATCGAAGGAAAGGGGAGTGGGGGAGACAGTAGCGAAGGAGTCGGGGGGGGGGGGGAGGAGACGATAGTTAAGGCGATGGGAGTGAGGGAGACGGGAGGGAAGGTGTCAGGAGGGAAGGCGACGGGAGCGCAAGTTAGCCAGGAGACGGGAGGGAAAGGTGACAGGTTGATGAGTGAGAGAGAGCCTGATAACAGTCTGCCACCAAGTGACAAGGCTGCAGGACAGAATGTGATGGAGGGGATCCATCGGAAGAGCTATTCCGAGGCAGTGATAGAGGGGGTGAGAAAGAGAGCGAGGGTGTTTGTGGGGGACTCAATAGTTAGGAAGACCGACAGAGTCTTAAACAAGGGAGATGACGTGGTAGTTTGCTTGCCTGGGGCCCAAAATAGAGGCGATAACTGAGAGGGTAGAAAACATCGTGGGTTCGGGCAAGGGTGGATCTGTTTTAGTACACGTAGGGACAAATAACGTAGAGAGGGAGGGTACAACTGCCATAGTTAGGAAATACAGGAATTTGGTCAGAACACTAAAGCAGACGCGGGTTGAGCAGGTAATACTGTTAGGGATTTTACCAGTAATAGGAAGGAGGGTCATAGATATCGAAATTGCCGGGGGATGGCAAGTAACATGCTAGTCGAGAAGCTATGTAGGGAAGAGGAAGTTGGATTTGTGGATTTGTGGGGAAGTTTTGTCGGAAGGGCTGATATGTACATGAAGGACGGGCTTCATCTAAGTGGAAAGGGGGCAGCAGTATTTGCGGATGGACTAACAGCAGCAGTAGAGAGTGGCATGGGTAGCATAACTAATATTTTTGGTAGTAAAAACTATTTAAACTAGAAGCGTGGGGGGGGGGTACTTAGAGATGCCTCAAGCAGGACAAGAGGCCACTAGTACAGATTAAACCATTAACAAAATGTTCGAAAAACATGTCTGAAGCAGGTTATAGATGCGTGTGTTTAAATGCTAGGAGTATAGTAAATAAGAAAAACGAATTAAACATTATGGTAGAAGATATTCACCCTGACATAATTGGTATTACTGAATAATGGGCCAACACAGACATAATAGATGCTGAATTAGGATTGACAGGATACGTACCGTTTAGGAGAGATCGAATAGGAAGAAGGGGAGGGGGAGTTATTTTATATGTTATAGAATCTATTCAGGCTTACGAAATAAAATTAGATAAGAAAGCAGACTACGATGAAGCTGTTTGGTACAAAATAGTTTCAGGAAATTCAAAATTAACTATTGGATTAGTTTACCGAAGTCCAAACATAAACGACGAGGATAACACAAAAATACAAAATGCTATAAAGGAAGTTAGTAGAGGGGAATGTATCATAATGGGAGAATGGACACATACAATGGAAATCTCTAGAGAGTACAGGGGGTAAGGACCATAAATTCCTATTTTTAATTCAGGATAGCTTCCTTACTCATCACGTGCTAGAACCAACCCGGGGGAGAAAATGTATTAGATATAGTTTTATCATCACAAAATTAATTAGTGGACAATGTAAAAATACATGTACCATTGGGTAACAGTGACCACAATCAAATACATTTTGACATCAATGTAAAATCAGAGAGTAAAAATAAAAAAGCGTATAGGAGAAACTTCCACAAAGGTAACTTTAAAGATATGAGAAAATACTTAGCAAAACTAGATTGGAATAACATGCTGATGAATAAGACCGCAATTGAATGTTGGAATATTCTAAAATATGAAATTGAGAGTATCATCGATAAATTTGTTCCCTTGAAAATACAAAGAAAACGGTCTAGAAATAAACACTTGTCAAAAGAAGCTATTAGAAAAATAGTGTTTAAGCAAACTATGTGGAGGGTTTATAAGCATACCAGAAAGGATGAAGACTATGCAAATTACAAAGAGGCACTTAACCTAGCTACAACTGAAATTAGAAAATCTAAAAGAACCTTTGAAAAAAAATTGGCCGGTAATATAAAAAAATTACAACAAGAGTTATTATGCTTATGTAAGGAGTAAACAGAAAGTTCGAGATAAGGTCGGACCACTGGAAAACAGCAGGGGAAACATAATTTCAGACGGGTTTCAAATGGCAGAGGTCCTGAATGAGTATTTTAGCTCAGTTTTTACCACAGAAGATATCAGCTCACTTCCAGTCCCATTTACTAAATTAGTACACCACTTGCAAATTTTTTTTAACTTGTCACTATAGGAAGGAATAGTTCCTTCAGAATCGAAAGAAGACCAGTGAGTTTCACATCAGTTGTTTGTAAATTACTCGAAACATTAATTAGAGACCACATGGTGGAATTCCTTGTGAAACATAAATTAATAAATACGTATCAACATGGGTTCCTAAAAGCAAGGTCATGTCTAACCAATCTCTTATGTTTTTTTGGAGAAATTACAAAGTGGGTAGATGACGGGTCACCAGTGGATGATGTCTACTTAGATTTTCAAAAAACTTTCGATAAAGTGCCGCATCAAAGATTGTTACTTAAACTAAAAGCCCACGGTATAGGTAATGATGTAATCAACTGGATAGAAAAGTGGCTTACACACAGAAGACAGATAGTAATAGTAGATGGTGAGATTTCAAACTGGAAATCGGTTTTGAGTGGGGTACCACAGGAATCAGTATTAGGCCCTATACTGTTTTTTATATATATATATATATATATATATATATATATATATATATATATATATATATATATATATATATATATATATATATATATATATATATATATATATATATATATATATATATATATATATATATATATATTTATCTGTATCATTAGTAACCTTTCTGAATACTTTTGTGTCATCTGCAAATGTTAGTACTTTGCTAGATATGTCATCTTCCAAATCATTATATATATATATATATATATATCGAGACAAAAACGTATTCAGAAAGGTTACTAATGATACAGATAAACAGTTTACAGGATGATCTAGATAAATTAGTGAGATGGTAAATAAAATGGCAAATGTTATTACATTTTGGGAAGTGTAAATGTATACACATAGGACATGGAAACATGGACGAAGAATATAAAATGGGGGATGCTGTACTAGGTAGAACAACACAAGAAAAAGACTAACATTTAGTGCTGACATGAAAGTTTCAGAGCAATGTGGGATTGCTCCTTCGAAAGGAAATCAAGTTCTAGGGCTAATTAGGAGAACTATCATGTATAAGGAGAAACAGCTGATTGTACCCCTGTATAAAGCAATAGTTAGACCACATATGGAAAATTGTATTCAAGCATGGAGGCCGTATCGTAAAAAGGACATAGACAAGCTAGAAAGAATACAACGAAGAGCAACTAAAATGATTCCAGAATTGAGAGACCTTAGTTACAAAAGTCGTTTATTACAATGTGGTTTGACAATACTAGAGACCAGGAGACTAAGAGGAGACCAAATAGAAGTGTTCAAAATAGTGAACGGTTATGAGGATATTGATAGGAATATGTTCTTCAAACTTAAAGAAAGCAGTAGAACCAGAGGACACAAAGCAGCATTGATTAAGGAGCAGTGTAGGTTGGACATGAGAAAGTACTCTTTCTCACAGAGGGTGATAAATGAATGGAACAAACTGCCAAATGATTGTGTTAATGCTAGTAGTGTGAATATGTTTAAACATAGAATTGACAGATATCTGATAAGGGCGGGCTACACATAGATGAGAAAATTGTTGGACTCTCGATAAGCCAATGGCTTCCTTTGTCCACTTGCCATCTGGAACTTGTTGTTTGGGATGGCAATCTTGTTAAATCTTGTTAAATCTTTACCAAATCATCATCAACAATTGGTGATCTTAACTTTGAAGGGAAACACTTCTCAGACGATCAAACTAAAGCAAACATATTAAATAATTATTTCATATTCGTTCTTACAGAAGAGCCATAATTACTGCACTCTCTACCAACTTTAGATACCGATGTAAAATATACACTGTATAATTTAGAAATTTTACCAACCGAAGTACAGCCGGAGTTAACGAAACTGAAACCAGAGAAAGCTAATGGTCCCGACCTACTAAATGTAAATGTTCTAAGAAATTGCTTAGATTTTTATATTCCTCTAGCTTATATTATTAATAAAGGGATGCTAATGTAACATCAATCCACAAAAAGTTTCCACAAAATAAGTACAATAATCACAGACCAGTGTCACTCACCAGCCAAGTGATCAAACTACTTGAACAAATAATAAAATAGAATTTGCTTAAACTAGCTGACATAAAAAATACTATCAACATGTGACCAACATCAACTGTTAGAATGGCTACAAGACTGGACAACAAATACAGAACAGTGCTGAAACTGATGTAATTTATTTAGATTTTTCAAAGGCCCTTGATAGTGTACCCCATAAATGATTGATTTATAAATTAAGACAATATAGTGTTAAAGGCAAAGTGCTATTATGGATCTAATCTTTCCTAGAAGGTATAAGGCAGAGGGTAGTCCTAAGAAATGGTCATTCATCATGGAAAAATTTCAAAATTGGGGTTCCACAAGGCTCAGTTCTAGGGCCGTTACTATTTTTGTTATATGTAAATGATCTACCCGACTCAGTCAAGGCAACGGCCAAAATGTTTGCTGATGATACAAAACTCAAATATTTCGACATTAGCTGACTGTGAAGCTCTCCAAGACGATCTCAACAAACTTGCAGTTTCGTCCAAAAATGGCTATTAAACTTCAATGCCACTAAATTTGTAGTTCTCAAAATAAGACAAAGTCTCAACATTAAATGGCGAAGATCTATGAATTATCATATGCGATAATCTAAAACCAAGCACACACGTAAACTAGGACTAATTAAACGATGCTTTGAAAGTAAATCGGAAAAGATAATAAAGACCTTAGATGAAACAATGATACGACAAGTGCTGGAATATGCATCGCCAGCTTGGAACCCCTTCTATAGAAAAAAAATATATATTTATATATATGAATTAGAGAAAGTTCAGAAGAGAGCGCTGAAACTCAGCATAACACCTGTCGAATCAGTTCCTTTGGAACAGAGACGACCTGAGGCGGACCTCTGTGAGGTATACAAATATCTCAGTGGCCTAAATAGGAATAACCATGAGCATTTTTTTCTACCAATGTAGCAGCAATCTGAGGGGCCATTGTCTAAAGCTAAGAAAGATGTACTCCCGCACAGAGAACCGAAAACACTTTTTCACAAATCGTGTTGTCGACCTCTCAAACAAACTTCCTTGAGAAGTCGTAACACCTTCAAGAAGAAATTGAGGTATCTAGCCACCGGCTAAAAGAGACTATACAACCAAGTATACAAAGTAAGTAAGTATACCAAGTACACTAATACCACATTCCAAACATTAAACCAACTGACAATGAAACAATTAACTCATCTTGTCTCACATACAGAGTCCCTGGCACACCCCAAACTTTAAACAGCTAACAATAAACCTCAACTACCATAACACTATCTGACAGGCTCCCTGGCAGGTTAGAACACTGCATGAAGACACACCAGCGCTCCTAGGCAAAAACTCCTGTGTCCCCACAACTATCAGATTCTCCTCCCTATGTAAACTTATATTACCTTTTGACAGACCTCAGGAAAGACGAATTAGCCACTCATAATTATAAACAACCTCTGGATCATCCCTCTCTAGTTGTAAATGATTTGAATTGATAGCTGGGTTACCCTCAAGAGAAGGTATCAGGTTGTGATGTCTTGTTTATGAAATTGGTGACTTTTTTAA
Source organism: Lamellibrachia satsuma (assembly GCA_033239005.1). Taxonomy (NCBI): domain Eukaryota; kingdom Metazoa; phylum Annelida; class Polychaeta; order Sabellida; family Siboglinidae; genus Lamellibrachia; species Lamellibrachia satsuma. Next base: position 53,206 of record BSQZ01000180.1, on the reverse strand, counting down.
TCCTGCATTAGGATTAATGACCACCAGGCTTATCTACTACATACATCTGATGAAGGGTCCAGCCATCACCGTGTCACAGTCCCTCAATGGAAGTGATGTTAGCCACCTGCATGTTTCATCATCATCCTACCCTTCTATATAATTTATATCATTCCTATATATATATATATATATATATATATATATATATATATATATATATATATATATATATATATATATAAATAACCCCTACCACATATTTACCTCATGCCTTCTAGTTCTACTATCTTTCTTGAGTGAGACAAAAATTTCTATCAACATTTTCATATCCATTCAATATTTAGAAAACTTCAATCTGATCTCCTCTTGACTTCCTTGTCTCTGGGAATGTTAAACCACATTCTTTTAGGCTTTCTTCATAACTAAAGTCTCTCAGTTCTGGAATAATTTTAGTTGTTCGCTTCTGTGTTCGTTCAAGCGCAACTATATCCTTCTTATGACGTGGTCTCCATTCTTGTATATAGTATTCTAAATGAATCACATATCTCCCTCAGTTTATATGTATCTGTAGTCTAGATACCACAACGCAGAATCACAGACCTCCCTCAGTTTATATGTATTTGTAGTCTAGATATCACAACACATAATCAAGTACCCCCTCAGTTTATGTGTATTTGTAGTTTAGATATCACAACACAGAATCACAGACCTCCCTCACTTTATGTGTATTTGTAGTCTAGATATCACAACACATAACTCCCTTAGTTTATATGTATTTGTAGTTTAGATATCACAACCCAGAATCACTTCCTGGGTGTTAAAGATATGGGATAACATACTAATAAATGGAATATATGTAAAAAAGACTGATGACTTCCTGCTTGTACTTGGGACCTGGGCAACAGAAATAAGCACCAGAAATGTTTCATTGTAATCCTGATAACAATTATTTTGGCAATGTAATCGAGCATGATTACAGTAGTTCCTGCCTTCAGCGGACCCTCTGACCAGAAGACACCTGCTCTGTACGGACAGTTTCTCAATGTACGGACTGTTTAAAAAAAGTAAAACAGGTAAAGGTACGTTCTTATATAGCGTGGTATCCAGTCCTTGAGACTGTCCTTATATAGCGCGGTATCCAGTCCGTGAGACTGTTCTTATATAGCGCGGTATCTAGTCCTTGAGACTGTTCTTATATAGCGCCTGTATCAAGTCCTTGAGACTGTTCTTATATAGCGCGGTATCCAGTCCTTGGGACTGTTCTTATATAGCGCGGTATCCAGTCATTGAGACTGTTCTTATATAGCGCGGTATCCAGTCCTTGGGACTGTTCTTATATAGCGCGGTATCCAGTCCTTGGGACTGTACTTATATAGCGCGGTATCCAGTCCTTGAGACTGTTCTTATATAACGCGGTATCCAGTCCTTGAGACTGTTCTTATATAGCGCTGTATCCAGTCCTTGGGACTGTTCTTATATAGCGTGGTATTCAGTCCTTGAGACTGTTCTTATATAGCGCGGTATCCAGTCTTTGGGACTGTTCTTATATAGCGCGATACCCTCTTGAGACGTGTGTCAACCTTATTTTCAAACATATTCACGCTACTAGCAGTTGTGCAATCTATAGGCAATTAGTTCCATATAGCGCGGTATCCAGTGCTTGAGACTGTTCTTATATAGCGTGGTATCCAGTCCTTGAGACTGTTCTTATATAGCGTGGTATTCAGTCCTTGAGACTGTTCTTATATAGCGCGGTATCCAGTCTTTGGGACTGTTCTTATATAGCGCGATACCCTCTTGAGATATGTGTCAACCTTATTTTCAAACATATTCACGCTACTAGCAGTTGCGCAATCTATAGGCAATTAGTTCCATTCGTTTATTGTCCTCTGTGAGAATGAGTACTTCCTGATATCAAATACAATATTCTAAATGAGAATTTGCTTACTACAGAGGTATAATTAGCTTTTTTTCCTTGTATGTTATGTTTCTCCTAATCAACCCAAGAATGTGATTACCCTTTGAGGCTGCAATACCACACTGTCCTGAAACTTTCATATCAGCACTTATTGTAACTCCTAAGTATTTTTCTTTTACAGTAGTACCAAGAACAGTATATCCCATTTTATAGTTTACATCCAAGTTCCCATATCCTGTATGTAGGCATTTACATTTCCCAAAATTGAACAACATCTGCCATTTCTCAGACCGTTTTAGTAATCCGTCTAGATCGTTTAGTAAATGTTGTTTATCACCATCAGTGTTAACCTTTCTAATCACTTTTGTGTCATCCGCAAATTTGAGTACGTTACTTGTTATATTTTCGTCCAAGTCATTGATATATATTAAGAACAATAATGGTCCTGATACTGATCCTTGTGGTACCCCACTCAAAACTGATTTCCAGTTTGAAACTTCTTCATCTACTAGAACACGCTGTCTTCTGAAGTACTGTCAGTCAGCCATTGTTCTATCCAGTCAATTATGCCATCCCCGATACCATGAGCTTTTAATTTAAGTAGTAAACTTTGATGTGGTACTTTGTCAAAAGCTTTCTGAAAATCTAAGAAAATCTACTGGCGAACCCTCGTTTATCCATTTAGTGATTTCTTCAAAAAAACATAACATATTTGTTAAGCATGACCTCGCTTTTAGGAATCCTTGTTGAGATGAATTTAATAATTTATGCCTAACAAGGATATCCATCATATGGTCATTAACAGGAACATGAAACAGGAAATATTTATTCTCCCCAAAAACAACAAATTACATCTAAGTCGACACGAGAAAACGAAGTGGTAAGAATATAGAGTACGGTCTGAAAATAAAAGATAATGTCATATAAGACTAACTGTCGTAGGAGTCACCCTGTTGATTAATTTCACCCATTATTTAAATTAAAAAAAAAATCCCTATATATATTAGTGCATAATTACTGAGTGAACAAAATTAATATATATATATATGTCTGTATATTACAAATGCCAAATATATTCATACAACCGGATATACATAGAGTTATTTTTAACCAAGGAGGAATGGAGACATAGTCAGTCATGTTGACATATATAACAATTTTGGATTGCAAATTGTTCAATATATGTATTCAGATAATAAAGTTTGATATAATTTGAGAAACCATGTAAACTGTGATTGGTGATATTGTCTTTTAATAAATCAGGTGCATTATTTATGGTATGTGGCAAACTGTACCTGAGACTTCGTTTAGCAAACTCGTGGTGTACCCTGATCGTATGTATATTATATTGACTACGTGTATTAAAGTTGTGAACACTATTGTTTTGCAGGTAGACAGGTAGTTTATTGTTTGAAAATTTATTATATAATTTTAGTTCCTGCAATTTTAGAATATGGTCTACTTTTAGTAAATTAAGACTTTTGAACATCCTTTCTAATAATTTACAAATCACTGACGTTAAGCTCACTGTTCTGTAATTATGTGACTTATTTCTCGCATAACTTATCAAGTAAATTATATTGTCCTTGAAATAAGGGTATACAAACTTGTTTTGTATTGACTTGCATGTCTTACATGCTGAAGGCAATGTAATATATTACTATTATATTTCAAGCAATTACTATTACATTTTCCGTCGGAACTATTTTCTTTCGATTAAACATTTAATACTTAATCACTTTCATATATTCAAATTAACTGATGGGTGTATAATTAATTAAGTTCAAATTAACTAATAAATTTCCCAATTAAATTAACCTTACACAATTCCAGTCGGATGTAGAAATTTCATATATTCATTGGAATGAAACAGAAAAGCAATGTCACTGTCACATAACACAGTCTGTTTATCCCATATTAAACTCATACTGCTCAGCTGCTGCTTGGTGGTCAGTTAATTATTAGCTCAAAGATAGGATGTTTTTCACACTTTTAGTCAATAGTGTGCAAGCTAGCTACTAACTGAGAAAATTCAGAAAAGTTGGTATAAACCCCTGGATTTTGTTCAAACATTACCCAGCATAGCAGGCTGGCAGCTAGATAGCAATGATTGCTTGATTGATTCAGGCTGGCAGCTAGACAGCAATGATTGCTTGATTGATTCAGGCTGGCAGCTAGACAGCAATGATTGCTTGATTGATTCAGGCTGGCAGCTAGACAGCAATGATTGCTTGATTGATTCAGGCTGGCAGCTGTACAACAATGATTGATTGATTGATTCAGGCTGGTAGCTATACAACAATGATTGATTGATTGATTCAGGCTGGCAGCTAGACAGCAATTATTGATTGATTGATTCAGGCTGGCAGCTAGACAGCAATGATTGCTTGATTGATTCAGGCTGGCAGCTAGACATCAATGATTGCTTGATTGATTCAGGCTGGCAGCTAGACAGCAATGATTGATTGTTTGATTCAGATTTTAAACACAGTCTGTTTAGTGCTGGAAGCCTGGAACCCTTATCCTGCTTCAGTGAATTAATTAATACGCTTGTCAGCGTCACCACGTGTCCTGCGTCACCATTGAGTGTGAAGGCCACATTTCCCCAAACATGCTTTCAAATTTCACCGACATTACATTCTAATATTGTTATCCCTATATTGTTTTTTTGCAATGTAAACTGAGAGTTCTTATGCAACATAAATGGGTCCTAAATAAGGTTTATCTTTACCAGTAACCAGCAAGTGTCCAGCATCACCACGTTTTGCTTGGAAATAAATTGTCTTACTAAAGTATGTGTTGCATTGCTTTCATATATAGGAAGAGCAACATGTATCTGACCACTGTAGTTCCTGTGGGTCACTGTATTTTGTCCTCTGAACAGTGATTTTTGTTTTCCGGCCAGTGACACTAGACATGCCCCAATTTGTGTTTGCCAGACCAGGAAATATCTTCAATATTGGTACCGCCATCAAGGCAGTTGTATATATGGAATACTTAAAACTTTTTTTATCTTTCACACGTTTCTGGAGGTAGGCCTTTCCATTAATAATGCTGGACACTTACTTAAAATGCGATTTCATACGTTTGAACTGTATAGTGAAACCAAAGGTATTTTTGGGGCCTTTGCACCTACTATAAGTATAAGAGAACTTGAACACTAACCATTTGCAACTATAATCAATAATATCATTCAAGTGGTTAACTAAATATACCTCGTTGAACACCGACAATATTTTTTGCATGGGCAGCGCCATATTTGTTCAGAATCCTACGTCAAGAGTGCTGACTAGGTTTCCCACAACTCAAGAATGAGCATTATTATTTGTTTTGCTACGAGTAAATCCAATATAAAAGCAAACAAAAAAATTGTAACCGCACACCTCAACCACGTTAAAAATACACGCGATACACACATCCTACATCACAGCCGCGTCTGGGGTTAAGGGGCTGCTCACCGCTGATTGGTCAACATTGCAAACACTGATGAATATGTCAGCCTCCACGAAAAATTACATTACATCTGAATTTTGCACTTTTAGAACAGATTCCCAGTTAACCACTTTCGTGATATTCTTGATTATAGTTGAAATGGTTAGTTTTTAAGCACTCTTATAGGGGCAAAGGACCAAAACAGTGCCTTTGGTTTCACTTTAACATATCACATTTTCCTTACGTTTAGGCTTAACCTCATCATTTTATTACATAATTCCTTCTTTAGCCCTGTATGAAGGGATTATTTGTCTAAATATATATATATATATATATATATATATATATATATATATATATATATATATATATATATATATATATATATATATATATATATATATATATATATAAATAACAATCATAAATGAATACCATGACCCACATAAACCGGTGACAACACATATGCAAAAAGTGGTAACTTAAGAAACAATACTGTAAAATGTTTTTTTACTATTTATACCGAATTTCTATACTGTACACCCTCCGACATATGCCATAAATGCGCTGACTACTCAGAAAAAAAAATACAATAACGTTTTTGTGCGGTACTGATTCCAATTTTGGAAACTTCAAATGGACATTTTATTTTGGCCATCTTTGGCATTGACTGGTTGATTTGTTTAGGTATCAAATTATATCGAGGATAACACATTAAAGTGTAAGTACACTTATTTCAAATGTGGTCCTCCTGGTTTTAAGAGTGTCGTTATTTAGATTTAGTGAGCCCATCACAGGTTGTTTCCATTACCCTGCGTGGGACAGAAGGGACCAACTGCTTTAACTGTATCTTCCAAAGGACACAGGAAAAGTGGGGGAACAACATTTTCCAAGCTTCGAAAAGAAGGAAGTGGTTTCGAACCCTGGTCCCGACGCTCTACCACACGACCACCACGCCCCACATTTTTATATGTTTTTATTTTTTTTAACCAGTATTAACATTAATGAGATGGGCAAACTATATATGTCCGGAAAGCTCTTTGTTTCTGCAGTCCATGTTGAAATTTTATTATTTAAACCTCACTATAAAATTAACGTTCTGAGAGACAAAAGTTATGATTTTTATCAATTGTACACTTTTTGGGACATTGGCCCATTTATGATAAGTATTTTGTGATCTACTGTATGGAAGGCCTTTCTAAGTTCATTGAATACACAAATAGCATGTTTCTTATTGTCCGTTGTGCACATTTGAAATGTCCTTTATTAATTCCATTATGACATGTACATGTACGGAAATATATTTTACCATATCCGTAACGTTTACAAAGTTGTCCAAATTAGTGTGGAACAATCTATCCAATGTTTTTTTTTATTGTGGCGAAAGAGAAATTAACCTATAATTTCCTATGTCTGTTTTTGCACCACTTTTGAATATTGGTATTAGCTTGGCTATTTTCTTTGTAGAGGGGAACACATTAGTCTTAAACAAAATATTACACATGTGCGTGAAAGGTTTAGATATAACATATATGACTTTGACTACGTTATCCATGCTATGCTTTCTTGTGGGTACACATTTTTGCACTGTTAATAACCTTTTGCTCATCAACAGGTTTTAAATACAGGCAGTTTCCAGTTCTACCTCCTAAATAATCATACATAGAGGTATATTCATCAGGATTTGTAATGTTTTTTGGCTAAATTTGAACCAACATTTGTAAATAACTTATTGAATTAATTTGCCATATTTGTATTGTGGACATGTCTCTATCTAAAAACATTATAATAATATGGGTAGAATACTTGATCGTTGGGTGTTATTTACAAATGACAGCACTTGTTTAATATTGCTAATGTTTCTTTAACGTCTCGTCTCTTTTCTGCTAGCAGTTCACTGTAATACGCCTTTTCAGCAGATCTTAATATATAGATTAGTTTGTTTTGGTAGGTTTTGTATTGAGATTTGGAGCTTTCAGTTATATGTCGAAGAAATAATATATAAAGTTGATTTTTCTTCTGACATGCATTGTTTAAGCCGTTGGTCAACCAGGTTTTGTCCTTAAGGTAGCTGGGGTGGCTATTATATATGCTTATCTTGATTAGTTTCAGTAGAAGTTTTAAGATAAATTAACCATTTCTTCACATATTGTATTTTAAATACTATATAATATACCAAACTAATTTGGAGTTTTTTTTATATGCTACAAAGGTTTTTAAAACATTTTTGTAAATGTAAAAAAATAACCATTAAAATTAAGTTTAGTCGTTTCTAGAACATCCCAAATGAAATAAATGTCATACATATAAGTACGATAGTGTAACTGATAACTTTATGGCAGATTTTAGTTGACATAAACCAATTATGCCTGCTACACTACCGTGAATGAATTAAGCAAAATTTGAATGACAGCCTAAAGTAGCAGTGTAATTTTGACACAAACCCTTCACCAATGGTAATTTACTGCTGTATTATGTTGAGTGCACGTAAGACGCGTCCAGACGCAAAATCGTGAGTGTTGTAGTTTTTCTCAAACAATATTTGAAACATAATTTCCTGATAATTAATGAAGACGCAATCTCAATAAATGCTTGTTTTTGTGTTGACATTTACTGTTTTTTCACTGGAGTTTTATGTATTGTTGACAATACATTATGGCCATTTGTAATATTGACATGTCCCCTTAATGTGTCGCCACAATAGCCCTTGAATATGTACTTGTAACGTGTTGTCGTCTGTGGTATCAGGTTATGCCAGCCATCTAACAAACACGTGGCAGGGTGTGTGTGCGGTTATTTTGATTGGCCCGTTATCCCGCATTATCACCAGGTCACATATGCGTCTGCATTTCCGTTAGTGTCAAAGGCACAATAAACTAAACTTAAAGAGCTAATTAATGACAGAACACTTTGATCGCGTTTTTCTTTTACACTTGGGTGGCGTTGAAAACAACAATTTAATTAACACAATAGATCTTGATAACAATGAATTGCAAGTTATAAAATATTCTTCTTATTACGACATAGACCACTTCAAGATACTAGTGGCCGATAAAAGTAAACACTTTTCAGTACTCAGTTTAAATAATCAATCTGTAAATGCTAAAATTGATTAATTATCAGCATTCATTAGTTAACTACAGGACATACATTATAAATGTAATGTGATTTGCCTACAAGAATGCTGGATATCCAACCTGACCGATTTATCAAATATACAATTACATAGGTATGACTGCATTGCTCAATGAAAGAGCAGTAGTAAGAATGGAGGCTTGATAATATATGTAGATAACATATTCCAATATAAACACGTACGAATATTGGGAGGGACTGATAATTAAGGTAACAGGGGGTGGGTTATTAAAAGCAATTACTATTGGTAACATATACAGACCACCGAGTATGGTTAGAGAACAGATTAGGCATTTTATTAAAGAATTCACTACAGTAATCTTATCCATAGAAAAATCAAACTATTAACTTAGCCGGATACTACAATCTGAATCTCCTTAAGATAAACGAAATTGCAATATGCAGCGAATTATTTGATCTTTTGACATCCCATAGTCTATTTCCGCAAGTCACACTTCCAAAAAGATTATCCCGCTCCAACGATTTCCTAATTGATAATATATTCTGTAAATTTCAGAGCTCAACATCCACAGCTACGTCTGGTATATTAATAAACAAATTATCAGATCACCTCCCTTGCTTTATTCTCTTAGACATTTCGTTAGTCAATCCACGAAATCCTAAATGGATAAAAATAAACACACAAAACAAGAAAGCTATTCTAAATATAATACATTATATTAGTACATCCGATTTGTACAACAAACTAGAATTTTTTTTTACTACAGACCCTAATTTAAGTTACAATATTATACATGAATTAATTGAAAATGCCAAGAATAATCATACGTTGAGCAAATTAGTGAAATTTTATAAATATAAACATAAAAAAAATCCAAATGGATCACTATGGGTCTGCTAAAATCCATAAAATATCGATATAATTTATATAAGAGAATGAAGCTAACAAATCCTAACTCACGGGAATACGAAATAATGTGTATAAACTTAAAAACATACAATACTTTACTAAAGAGAAGCATACGTGCATCCAAACAACATTATTTTGCATCCACCTTCGCTAAATATAAATCTGACATCAGAAACACATAGAAAACTATAAATTAAATTATTTCAAGAAAAAACAACAAGAAATGTTTTCCCGAATCTTTCAATATAAATAACAAAGAAACAACAAATAGACTAGAGATAGCCAACGCATTGAAGACGTTCTTTTTTACAAACTTCGGTACCAATCTTGTCAATAATATAACCTACACAGGAGATAAAAATTCCAAGCACTACCTTAAACAAAAATGTTAACTGTAAATTCACACTTAATAACGTTGACGAACTAATTGTACAAAAAACAATAAACAATCTTCCGTCTAAAAATAGTACAGGGATTGACGGCATTTCAACTAATTTGCTAAAACAAATTGCACCAAAAATAATAAAATCTTTAACGCTATTTATAAAGCAAGTTTTTAGCACGGGGATATTCCCCAAAAAATTAAAAGTGGCCAAAGTCATTCCACTGTTTAAAAATGGCGACCCGACAATAATCAACAATTACAGACCAATTTCCCTTCTACCAGTCATATCAAAAGTATTGGAAAAAATCATGGGCATTCAACTATCCTCCTATTTCGAAAGTAAGAAAATGTTTAAAAAAATCAATATGGCTTCCGCTCTGGTCACTCGACTGAATACGCAGACTTAGAATTGATAGACAGAAGAACAACCGAAATGGATAATAATGAGGTACCGTTCAGTATATTCCTTGACCTCTCTAAAGCGTTTGATACTTTAGACCATAACACATTACTATGAAAATTAAAGCATTATGGTATTGAAGGGGTACCTCTGAAATGTTATGAAAGCTATTTATCAAATAGAACACAATATGTATAAATTGCTGATGTAAAATCAGAAACCTTATCAATAGCAACTGGTGTACCCCGGGGCTCCATTCTTGGACCAATTCTCTTTATTATCTATATTAATTTTTTTTAAACGACCCAGCCAAATTTTCAACTTCACATTCTATGCAGATTATACCACTTTGTTAAGTACAATGAGCAATTTCACAAAATGCACATAATGATGATGTTGATATACTGATAAATGAAGAACTCTACAAAATTAATGAATAGCTAGAAATAAATAAACTTTCCTTTAACGCTGCCAAATCCAAATTCATGGTTTTCCACTTGCCAAAACTAAATATTCAAAACACCTGTTCCTAAAATAAATAATATAATAATAACAAAGGTTAACGATTTTAATTTCTTGGGATTAACGTTGGATACCCAACTAAATTGGAAAAACAATGTTCTAGAATAATCGGTACACTAAATAGACTTAAACTAGTACTGCCAATGAGAATTAAAATTATGCGATATAACACGTTATTAGTACCACATATAAACTATTGTTTAATGACTTGGAGGTTCCAATGTCAAAGAATTAATAAACTTCAGAAAAGGGCTATACGAATAATAATGTTGAGTAATTTTAATTCACATACTGACCCGCTATTTAAAAAAATTAAACTTACTAAAAGTGAATGATATGCTAGGCCTTCAAGAATAAAAATGTTATTATAAATTTATACATAATAAATTACCTACATACATACAACCATGGCAGATAGCAAAAAACTCCGAGATACATGGTCATAATACACGCAACCAAAATAAAACTCACATTTATGGTACAAAGCATACTTTTGCAAAACAATGGCTTAAATACGGTTTACCAAATATTATCAACAATACCTCTCAAAGTGTGAAAGACAAACTTTATACACACAGTTTACAGGGTTTCATAAATTCTGCAAAGTATCATATCATTCAGAATTACAAAAACACGTGCACAATCATCAACTGTTATACATGTACATACATGCGCAATCAACTTCAATGATGTTAGCTACACTCAAACACTATAAATACAGTTTCACTTTCTCACTTCACTACACACTATGAACATACACCACAGCGGCATAATAAAACAACAATCCAGGTTTTCATTGACGGTGGACTTTACTTTACTACATTTTAATGTTGATAACTTTATATCTATATTCTTTTCTTTCCTCAGAAACTAAAACAAAAGAACACGACGGGTGGCTCCTACAGTAGCGACTTTTCATAAGTCTTTGTGGGAGTCTCCATGACCCTCTATGCATACAGTAATATTTTATTACGCACAATTATATACTGATATATTATTATTATTTAATGCGTATACAGTTTGGATCTAATAAATTACTCACTTAAAAAACTATGCTAAAGCTGGTGATCTGTCTGATAACAACAATTTGTGACCCATTGCTCTTGCCACAATTGATATTATTTGAATTTTTAATATTATCTAGGGTTTCCACTTTTTAAACAAACACTTTAAAATGTTAACAAATTAGAAAAAAAACATCACATATGTATGATATTGGGCATCATGGCCACCAATAAAGGAATACCTTGAACACAATGGCCTTGTACACAGCCACTAATTCAAACACACCACCAGCTGTTAGAGAGTACCCATTCAGGAAACTAAGACTTGTACACGCCAAGCAATACGAAAACACGGTGAAACCTGAGATTAGTGTCGGTTGTTACGTACGTTTGGTGAATACTGTTGGTGGACCATATCTCTGAGGGGCTGTGTTCAATGGTAACTTCAAGGCACGAGAGCTTTGACCCAACAGCAGAGCTCCAGGGCAGAGGCTTCCAGCAGCTGGGAAAAAAATACAGTACTTACAGGAGGTGTCACTTGCAGCTTAATACCACAACAATATGCTGACATTCATCAAAGTGCAAATCTAACTAAAAATAATTTGCATCACATATTATCTTATTCATAAGATGACCTGTTAATTAAACAAGATGTTCCTGTTAAACAAACGTTTGTTATAATATTAATTATTCTACCAATGTTGTCTGTTGTAATACTATTACATATTATTTGATTTAGCGCTAGACCCAATATTGTTCTGTCCTACCTCACTTGATCTGCATCCATTTTGTCTACTGTTTTAATCCAATTGGCCTACTTTTGTTTTCAGGAAATACATCATTTGGTATACTGTTGGTCTCATGGCTTCATCGATCCCATATGCAGCTCACTCACAATTGAGCTTATTTACTGACTTGGGCAATTCACACAACTGCCTGGAAGCTTGTTTAGTTGTGTCTAATCGAAACACCGACAGTTGCTCACCAGACAGTTGCTCACCAGACATTTGCTCACCGGACAGTTGCTCACCAGACAAATGCTCACCGGACAGTTGCTCACCAATGACATGAAAAAGCGGGCAGTTGCTCAACCTCTGTTAATGTTATTTGATGTACAACAACCGAGTTAGTAGGAATTGCGGAAACAGGTTTTTTTGAGGAAACGTAACGTAAAAATGTAATTTCCCTTCCACTACAAAATGACAATAAATAAAATAAGTGACAGTATAAACAACTTAATTCAACGATCCTTCCGTTTTTGTTACTATTAAAACGACAACCAAGAGGAACCAGATTTCTCCTTATATATCAACATATATAACATGTGGTAAATATATATTTGTATATCCTATGGTATAATTTAAAACGGACACGGCGCTGCTACTACAACTGTCATTAATTAATTTTAGCATTATATAATGCGTAAACTTAACGATTGGTCTGGTTTTATTTATTATAATTTTCTATATTTATTATCAATATCTATATTGTTTAAAGCCTCAAGTTTTAGTATTTAATAGAATGGCTATTTGTACCTACAGAGCCATGTCTTACGGACTTTTTGTTGAGTTCGTACATTGCTACGTCTCGGCACGCATGGACATAATGCCGTAAAGCGAAATTAAGGTTTTTTTTTCGTTGTAATATATAACATTGATTAAAAGTCTTACACCCACATGAAGCCAGTGAGCTAGCTGAATCCACCAGCCAGCCACCAGTATACCAATGAAACCATTCCTAACATTGGCAGACAGGTCACACAAGACCATTTTACCAGTTCACATTTCCAGATCGTAGGAATAATTTTTAATTCTACCGAGACACCAAACGGACTTTCTGCGAATCTCATTTGCTGCATTTTAAAATTAATTTCATAAGGGTGAGTTGTTGCATTTTAAAATGAAATTCAAATTTTTAAGGTAAACAACTGTCCGCTTTTTCATTTCCTTTGTGAGCAACTGTCTATTGAACATTTGTCCGGTGAGCAACTGTCCGAGCACCGTCTAATATGCACAATGCCAGCTCAGCTAGGGCCTAACTTGGTGCTGTATACATGGTTTAGTACCCCCCACCTAGGGAACGACTCATCTATGTATGCCATTATGTTGCAGGCCTCCAAGTGGAGGGAGGACATCAATTAAAAACTTGGCATGTTTTATTTATATTTCCTGGTATTAAAAATACTATCACCGCCATAGTCTTTGTATCACGCCAGATTTTGCCACATTTTGTGATCTCGCTGGATCTCGGCCATTGGGACTATATATCGGTCACTACTTTTTTGAAGAAAAATGATGCATAAACAGGTTTTTGAGACATATTGTTGTATATCTAGTTTGACATTAATCGCCAGGTGGCCTTACTGGTACGACACATCGGTATATTTTTTAAATACGCCATATTTCACGTTATCTGATAAAAATATACGCAACTGTTCATAATAATCACCACAAGAATGTAATCGTATATTATATACAGTGAGGCTTTTTCGAAAACGCTTTTTTTTAATAAAAATTCCAGCACTAGCCTCGCTTTGATAAAGGTATATTTCCGTCTTTCGATATTGTTCACTCAAACCAACTTTTCGAACAACTTGTTTGTACTCGACAGATGAAATAACTGGTACTTGTTTCGAATATTGATTCAATGCATAAAAGTTTTTTCAAATTTGAGTGAAAACAGCATATTATATTACGTGAGGCAAAACCCACACCAACCGCTATGCAAATTAATTCATCAAAATTAGAAAATTGTGTTTCACTAAGAACAAATCATGCTCACAGAAACATCCTTCAAACTTCTCCTTATTAACGATTAAGTTAGACCGCTCATAATCACATACACCAAAACATATCCATCATAAACAGTCAAATTTACCTACCTGCACATTGTCTTGACTACAGTTTTATGCAGAGATCCTGTTTTTCAGTTAAATATTATATATATATATATATATATCTACAGAATGTGTTTTACAGCACTGTGCCACTGACGTTGCCAAGTCGTGTGCACTCTCAAGGTTGTCCGTGAAACGCTTGCTATTCAATTTTGAGTACATTTTAAGCTGCTTATCAACATGCTGTTGGTGTGTAAAAAAATAGGGCTTACTGTATTCAGTGTGCTCACGCGCGGTCCGCACACGCGCGGTCCGCTCAGCGCGGTCCGCTCACGCGCGCTGATTACAGTAGGCGCGCTGGCAGTTTGGGCAAGCAAGTGTGAAGTGATCGATTAGTGTATATACTACCACTATTAGATGCCATGAAAATTGTTACATGATAGATGAATCAAAACTGTACCTATAAAATTGTAATAATCGAATTAGATTTTTTATAGATGTTCCACGTACAAAATGTTTTGTTAGAATGTAGACAATTACTAGTATAGTCTTGTGTTAGCATGCAGAAATGATATATAGAAATAATATATGTTTTCATTTCAGCTATTAGCATAATAAGGTACTTAGAAAATTTTTTTTTTGGTGTATTCCACGTGCATGAGTTTTGTCTTAGCATGAAGAAAATATGTCAATTGATAACTAATTTAGTGTGCTGTGCCAGGAGTTATTATTCGTTATTCGTATAGTATACTATTTAGACAAGTGTTTTATGTCTCTTCCATGTATGTCAGTTTTGTGTTAGCATGCAGAAATGATATCTACGTCATTTATTAAGTATCCTCCATGTGCACCATATAATATAAACTTTTAACATTTTCTACAGAAATATATTAAACTGAATAAATGGTATCCATGATTGTTTTAAATGTCATAATTTTTTTTAATATTTGTTAACATAAATTAATGCATTAACAACATGATAGCAAGTACGTTATATAAAAGGATGATCAATTGAGCCCATATATTTATTAATCCACATTATTAGGCAATCCTAATATTTACTGTTAATATGTTGTAACAGAATTTCAACTGTGTACTCATCGTCATCCATATATATATATATATATATATATATATATATATATATATATATATATATATATATATATATATATATATATATATATATATATATATATATATATATATATATATATATATATATATATATAATGAATTCAGGACTTTACGTTGTAAATCTATGCATAGTTTTTTGTTAATAACTGTCCTGGTTGTTCACTACAATGCTACTTGTGTTCCTAACTTCACGCACGCACGCACGCATGCACATGTCTAAAAGAAGTTAGGAGCACAAAAAATCCAAAGCGCATGTGCAGAATGACTGCTGTACTTTCAGAATCGCTGTATAAAAAAAAATATGGCTCACGTACGCGGCCACAACCTTTTTTTCACTCGCTGAATTTGAGTACAGGAATAGCTAAAAATACTGACTAAATGTTAACAAAAAAGTGTCTTAATATATATAACAAGTCTACGTATAATATATGTGTAGTGTTAATACTTATTCTAATCAATATTTTACTCTTTTTCTGAAAATTCACATAACTTAATTCTCAAAATGTAAACAAACCCTATTTTCACTCGCAGACTTTCCTGCTGGAGTCTAGGACTAACTTTTGCTAAAATACTGCCTCTGACTAAATGTTAACAAAAACTGTTTCTTAGTATAATATAATATTAATATATATATATATATATATATATATATATATATGCATATATATATATATATATATATATATATATGTAATAGTAACACTTATTCTAATCTATATTCCACGCTTTTTCTGACAATTCACTGCACTAATTTCAAATCACTGTTGCTCCAAGATTCTCGCTCCACGGCCAGCCACGTCCACGGTTGACAGTATCAGAAGCAAATATTTTATACTACCGGGTACTCTAGAATCTTTGATCAAAAGTGCATAGTGCGTGCGCAGCAAACTGCTGATAAATATGCCATTTTCAAAAAAGGTGACTGAGGGCTACCAAAAACTACCAACCCATTTCTCTCACATCTTTGTGCTGTAAAATCATGGAACATGTCTTTTCCCACTCTATCATGGTACATCTTGATAGAAACAACATCCTAATCAATTCCCAACATGGTTTCCATTCATGTGAGCATTCATGTGAAAGTCAGTTACTGTCAACCGTTTACTCTCTTGCAAGATCTTTAGACAACCATAAACAGACAAATTTCTCCAAAGCTTTTGACACTGTCCCTCACCAGAGGCTCTATCTCAAGCTAAAACACTGGCATCCAGGGAAAGATGGATCAGTTCTTGGATCAGTTATTGGCTTACAAATAGGACACAGCAGGTTGTAGTTGACAGTGGTGCTTCACACAAAATTCAAATGTTTTCCGGTGTTCCCCAGGGTACTATGTTCCCCAGGGTACTATGTTCCCCAGGGTATTATGCTTGTACAGCACATATTTCTATTATAAATAAATTATATTTGAGAAAATATTTCTTCCCACATTAAACTATTTGCTGATGACTGTCTGCTGACACAGTTGACAGTGTCGCTGACACAGTTGGCAGTATCGCTGACACAGATGCTCTTCAAAATGATCTCTGTAAAATGTCACTCTGGACCCGGAAATGGCAAATTACTTCTAATCCAGAAAAATACTATACACTTAAAATGTACACAACCCAAAACCCACTAAAAATTTACTATGTGGAAGGTGTCACTCTCGAACCTGTCAGTCACCATCCATATAATGGAGTCAAATTACAGTGAGATCTTAAATGGAAACCCACATTGATAACATCACCTCTAAAGCAAATAAAACTATCGGGCTAACCAAAAGAAGCCTACATAAATGCTCACAAGAAGTAACGGCAAAATCATACAACACCCTTGTCAGGCTTAAGCTCGAATATTCATCAGCCGTATGCGACCCATACCGTAACTATCAAACTAATCAAATGGAAAAATCCAACACAGGGCTGCCCGTTTTGTACTAGGCGGTTTTTCTAGAGAATACAGTGTTCTAGTACGTTGGTCTTCCACAAAGCCTTACACCATAAAATCGCTATCACCTTACCAGACTACCTTAAAATGTCTACTCGCCACACTAGATTGAGCGACTGTCGTTACTTCATCCCCAAGCAATACAATTCGACGTGTTCAAGTACAGTTTCGTTCCACGGACATTTACATACTGGAATTCCTTAAGCCCCGAAATTTCCAACAATAAAACAACTTCCAGTTTGTTTTAAAAGCAGATTAGAAAAAACTGTATTACTAGTGCAGGTAACTGGAAACTATTACGAGTGTAGTTAACTGGAAACTATTACTAGTGTAGTTAACTGGAAACTATTACTAGTGTAGGTAACTGGAAACCATTACTAATGTAGGTAACTGGAAACCCATGGACAACATCCATAGACACAGACTTACCCACGTCACTCAACTTATTTGTTTATTATGTCTACAAGTAATATGTTTTATTTATTTTTCTCTCTCTAATTCTCAGTGTCAGACTGATGCTGTCCACTAGGTGTCCATGGGATTATACACCGAATGGTTCTTCCAATTATCCATGTAGTCTATAGTATAGATGTAGATGCTCCAGCACTATTTTGACTGCAAAAGTGCGCAAAAAAACACAATATTCTAAATGACTGGATGCTTTTGTGTACGTGGAATGATGTGAAATTATTGAATGAATGCATTTCCATAGAACAATTGTGGTAAGAATGTCATTCAGCGGCGTAAATAATTTAGGCAAATCTAGTTCATCATTACCCAAGATTCTTCCGCCACGGCCAACCACGCCTACAGTTGACAGTTGTATCAGAAGTACAAATTGCGGACGAACATGGTTTTTCAGACATATTTTTGTATATTTAGTGTGACATTAGTCGCCAGGTGACCTTACTGGTGTGACACATTGGTGCATTTGGTAAATAAGCCATATTTCACTTTATCGGACACAAATATCCACAACTATTCGTAATAATCACAACATGAATGTAATCAAACGGCCTCGTAATGTTTATATATTTAATGCGTTGTATATTAGAGTACAATGAGGATTTTTCAAAAGTACAAAACATGCAAAAAATAAGTTATATTAAACAACAGTATGTATGCATTGTCTACCAGTTAACTATTTCATAATAGAATATGGACCCCGGGTCCATATTCTATGGGGCTCCATTTTATATATATATATGTCATATAGAAAATGGACCCCCATGGAATATGGACACTGGGTCCATTTTGTATGGAGGTCCATATCAGGCATTAACGGTTAATTAATTTTACTGGAAGATTATTTTAATTTAATTTAAAAAAAATCGCAATTAACTTTCAATTAGCTTTTCATTGGGTATATTATTTTATGCAATCCGGTGGTGACTGTCACTGGCTTGCTGTCAGGAGTAAAAGTTTATGATCATAGTACCCATTAAACACAGCCACTCAGCCAGTGATCCAAGTTCACCCAACCAATATCAAAGAAAGCTTCTAGTCAGGTCCAGGCAGTTATTTGAACAGTGTCAGAGTCCAGCCAGTGTCAATCAGTGAATAAGCTGAACTGTGAGTGTGCCTGGCCAGGTGCTACAGCTGTTGTATTTAATAGTATTGACTTCTCTTGCTTTTGTGGCTTTCATCACCCAACCAAGGGGATGCAACACAAAGTGTATCTGGAGTCTGGAGTTTTTTTAGACAGTCTCTGGAGTCTGGAGTTTTTTTAACCCCACATGACAAAATCCATTTAACAAAAATATTTAACTTAAATTCTCGAAATGTGCTTTCTTTCAAGTTGTGCTTTAAAGAGCCATTTGAGCAACGTAATTAAGTTTCATTAACTTGCTTGCCACGTTGCAGACAGGGACACCAACACACACCCCCTCGTAGCAGATAGTGGCTTCTTGTTTGTCTTGTTATCTTGCATGGGGATTGTTGGCAGTAATCTTTTTGGGAGTAGTGGCTTCCATGGTACCCACAAGATCTGATTGTATGGATGGCAAGTGCAGTGACCATCTGGTAAAACAAACCAATCATGATATTGGTAATTTAATTGAAGTTATTTGAAATTAATTGTTAATTTAATGAAAGTTAATTGTTAATTTAATGAAAGTTAATTGTTAATTTAATTTCATTGAACATGTTGGGAGGTTAATTTAATTTAATTAACCTGATACATGTGTCAGGCTAATTTAATTTAATTGGGACATTTCTGAGTTAATTGTAATTTAATTAATTAACGTTCCAAGTTAATTGCCCCATGCCTATATGACATAGAATATGGACCCCCATAGAAAATGGACCCCGCTGGGGTCCATATTCCATTATGATACCCACCGGGGTCCAAATTCTATAGGGGGGTCCATATTCAATAACAGAATATGGATCCGCCGGGTCCAAATTCTATAGGATTCTATAGGAAAAATGGAACATCTTCCATGGGGCCCATATTCTATATGACACCGGTACTAAATAGGATGGCTCTGCGTGGTCTCCTGTGGCTGAATCATGGTCTGCATAAAACAAAATACATATTCCCCAAGCCATCATAGATTCAAAAGAAAGTGCCCAGCTCACCCAAGTCCACACGTGCTCCACTGGAGAAGACAGATCTCGTCTCACAACAAATCCTACATTGGTAACAAACTCCACCTCTGTGCCAGAGATATAATACCATGATATTGTTGTTACCGATTTAGATGTAAGAGTCGAACAGTGAACACCAAAATAAATGACGCAGGAAGGTCTACCAATTTGCTCGTGCTGACTGGGATAGCCTCAATGCTGATCTTAGCAGTATGTCTAATGAAATCAAGACACATTACGGTTCTTGTACAAATACAGAACCACCTTTCAGAATTACAGAACCACCTTTACGAATTCACTAATGAAATATGTTGACAAACACATCCCTTCCCAGGTCAGCTCTAGACAGTGCAACCTCCCGTGGCTAAGTAGAAAACTACAAAGATTACTGAAGCGGAAGAAACAATTGTACAATAAAGCCAAGAAAACAAACAAACAAATGGACAAATTACAGATTTGTGCATAAAACATGTAGGAGAAGTTTGAATGGGACTACATCAACAATACTATCTCAGAAGGACTTCAGAAAAACAATTTAAACCCCTTCTGGCGCTTCAAAAGTAGGAAACAAGACAACATTGGAATAGCCCCCCTAAAAAAAGAACGGATCGTTGGTGTGTGATAGTAAGGAGAAGGCAGAGATCGTCTTTGAACAGTTCCACAGGCCTGCTGAATTAAAAATAAACATACTAGTCCACCGGGCTTGTGGATTATAAAATCTACTAGCCCGCAGGAATTTTTACTAGACAGAGTAGTTTCATTAGATCTTCCTCAATCCATGTCCACAACCGTATTTTCACAATAATAAAACAACTACTGTTTTTATATTTTGAAAGTTAATTGCGATTTTTTTAATTAAATAACCTTCCAGTAAAATTAATAAAAAAAGTTAATGCCTGAAATGCATGTTTTGTTTATGAAATAGCTAACAGGTAGACAATGCATACGTACTGTTGATTACTATAATTTATTTTTTGCATGTTTTGTACTTTTGAATAATCCTCATTGTACTGTAATATGCAACGCATTAAATATCTAAACATTACGAGGCCGTTTGATTACATTCATGTTGTGATTATTACGAATACTTGTGGATATTTTTGTCCGATAAAGTGAAATATGGCTTATTTGCCAAATGTGTCACCAGTAAGGCCACCTGGCGACTAATGTCACACTAAATATACAAAAATATATCTCAAAAACCTATTCGTTTTTACAAGAAAAATTTGTATTTGTATGCTTTTGATTCCAAAGAGTCTCAACTGAATATAAAATATTTTAGGAAAAGAAAACAAGAAAAATCTGGAAAATACATTTAATACTTGGTTTTCATACTGACTAGACTAGATCATTGACTAGAGTTGAACGTAATAATTGGCCTCTCTCAGCATTATCTTGGCACTTCAATGAATATAACAAAAAGTCAGAAAAAAATGCATTTGACAAATACTTCAACATTCCACTGGCTCGGAAGATGCCGAGTTGACGTTCGAACATTCGCGCAAAATATGCCACTGACATCTGGCGAAATCCGCCAGTACTGATAGCAATGTGGTGCCACCTTACAGCTAAAAGCGCTCACTATGGATTACTTCTAATAGTTCTGCAAGGAGGCGCTAGTCTCGTTTCATTCAAAACAAGAAACATGGCGGCGGTACATTGAGCATTGCAGATGACGCAACGCTTGGCGGTCAGAGTGTTTGAAAAATAAAGCCTTTCAAATTATATTATGATTGTAGATGGTAAAATTTTGATTCGCCTGACGGACCAGTGATTTATGTCGCTTCGGGCGAACGGGCGACTTGATTTTAGAAGCCCTGATTCCAGAGTGTCTTCACGAAAGAAGATGGATCCGCCCCGCCACACCTCGCTCCCCCACAGCACCCCAGCATATGATACATCACCATAGATACACCTCGATCCCCCACAGCACCCCCAGCATATGCGACACCACCATAGATACACCTCGATACTCAACAGCACCCCAGCATATGCGACATCACCATAGATACACCTCGATCCTCCACAGCTACCCAGCATATGCAACATCACCATAGATACACCTCGATCCTCCACAGCACCCCAGCATATGCGACATCACCATAGATACACCTCGATCCTCCACAGCACCCCAGCTTATATGGGACATCACCACAGACACACCTCGATCACCCACAGCACCCCAGCATATGCGACATCAATGTATACACACCTCCATCCCTCACAGCACCCCAGCATACGCGACATCACTATAGACACACCTCCATCCCCCACAGCACCCCAGCATATGTGACACCACCATATATACACCTCGATCCCCCACAGCACCCCAGCATATGTGACATCACCATATATACACCTCGATCCCCCACAGCACCCCAGCATATGTGACATCACCATAGCCACACCGCCATCCCCCACAGCACCCCAGCATATGTGACATCACCATAGCCACACCTCCATTCCCCACAGCACCCCAGCATATGTGACATTACCATAGCCACAGTGGGACTATACAAATTGCTCAAGTCAATCAAATCCAAATCCCCAGCACTTTGTGACATCTTCCAAAGGTCACTGGATGGGCACCCTGTCATCAGACTGGCGTACAGCAAATGCGTCTGCTCTCTTCAAAAAGGAGACACACATCTAAACATAAATTACCGTCCCATCTCCCGACGTCTATTTCGTGTAAGCCTTTCGTCCATCCGCAGGGGGGTTCGGGATCGGAACCCCTTTTTAAGAGAATTGAGATAACTGAACCTTTTATCAGAAATCATCCCATAAATCCCCGTCTATTGGTGTACACTCGAACCCCCCTTTTTAAAACCCATCCAATAACCACTATTAGTCCCAAAATCATTCATAACATACGCTTCGTAAACAACACGCAATGTGGAAATTGATACATATAACAGTGGTACCACATATGATGGACTGGGTACCGACCTATAAAGTGAACGACGAATCATAATTTTGGAAATCCGTGGCACGGTGCAACTGCCGAGTGGTAATGTTATTGATCCCCTTCCCACTAAACAACTGAAGGATAATATAGACTATACTGTGCCTATCGCCACAAGCATTACAAACGCCTCTCTATTGAATGCAGTTATGCCTGGGCTGCTTAAGCAGGCAATTGTACGGCCATTGCGAAAGAAACCATCACTCGATAAGGACACACTGAACAACTACCGTCCAGTTAGCAATCTAAGTCATCTATCCAAAAATCATCGAGAAAGTTATTGCCCTAAGGATCATCTGTCATATTTCCGATTGTTTCCAATCAGCTTACCGGAAAAATCATTCAACTGAAACCGCATTGTTATGTGTTACAAATGCCATGAAAGTCGCGATGGATAACAGACAAGGTACAGCACTTGTGCTCCTCGACTTTAGTGCCGCCTTTGATACAATCAACCACAAGATATTTATTCTGCGGCTACGCTTGCGTTATGGCATTGTGGGCAAGGCGCTTGGCTGGTTGCAATCTTATCTGCAGAATAGGACTCAGCGAGTAGTTATTCGTGATGCGTCACCGAACACAAAATGTTTGATATCGGGTGTCCCGCAGGGTTCGGGGTTCCATTGCTATTCTCGCTGTTTGTCCAACCCATCGGCGATATAACCAGAGCACATCGACTTTCGTTTCATCATTACGCGGATGATCTGCAATTGTACTGTCACTTTGACCTAACCGCGACAGCTTTGGCTACTACGCTGTGACTGTTTGGATGTTGTGAAACAGTGGTTGTCATCAAACTGCCTGTGCATGAATGACAATAAAACGGAATATCTCCCTGTGGTACCCAGGACTGCAGCTGCGCTCGTTGACAGCAGTGTAATACGCGTGGATGATGTCACAATTATTGCGTCACGATCTGTTCGTAACCTTGGTGTCGTCATGGATCGACACCTTGATCTTAAGAAGCACACCACATTAACCGGATGAGCCGTTATCTTCCAATGACAACAAAGGAACGTGTCGTCAATCCTATTATTACGTCACGGCTTGACTACTGCAATTCTCTTCTCTATAGTACTTGTGTTAACAACATTGCTCGCCTACAGAGGATGCACAATTCGGCTGCGAGGTTAATCTTACGCCGGCCACGAAGCGATAGCGCCACGCCTCTTGTGTGCATTCTTCACTGGCTCCCTGTAGCGCGCAGAATCGAGTTTAAGATCTTAGTGTTTACATATAGAGCTGTGCATGGTGATGCGCCGAAATACCTATGCAATCTCGTATGCCCGTAAACACCAACAAGAGTCTTGCGCTCTTCTAACAATAACATGTTAACTGTTCAGCGGACTCACGTCAAAGATGGAGACTGTT
Organism: Lamellibrachia satsuma; assembly: GCA_033239005.1. Taxonomy (NCBI): domain Eukaryota; kingdom Metazoa; phylum Annelida; class Polychaeta; order Sabellida; family Siboglinidae; genus Lamellibrachia; species Lamellibrachia satsuma. Next base: position 28,733 of record BSQZ01000180.1, on the reverse strand, counting down.
CGTTTACAGTCGCTGCGGCGACTCTGTGGAACACTCTGCCAATTGATATTAAAATGTCAGACACTGTCTCCACTTCCAAGGCACGCCTAAAGACCCACTTTTATGAACTATCTTTCTAAGTTCTACATTCTAGTTCCTGCATCAATATAGTTATGTTCTAATTATCAACTTATCTACATGTTTATTTGTTATTGTGTAACTACTTATACATTAGTTAAGTTATATATATATATATATATATATACATATATATATATATATATATATATATATATATATATATATATATATATATATATATATATATATATATATATATATATATATATATATATATATATTATAGATTAGTTATATTATATATATATATATATATATATATATATTTATATTTCTGTCTCAATTATATATATATAAATATAAATTTATATATATATATAGCTAAATATATATATATATATATATATATATATATATATATATATATATATATATATATATATATATATATATATATATATATATATATATATATATATATATATATATATATATATATATATATATGTTGTAAAGCGCCACAAACGATATAGCATTGGATATGGCGCTATATGAAATAAAATGTATTATTATTATATATATAAGTTGTAATGTTATTTATATAATTTGTGTTAAAATCTCCCACCTCAAAGCCCCACCTTCCCTATTGTTTAGGCCAACCTCCCACTTCACACCTATTTCTGAGGCCAACCTCCCACCTCCCACCATTTTTTAGGACGAACCTCCCACTCCCTGACACGCACGCACGCACGCACGCACGCACGCACGCACGCACGCACGCACGCACGCACGCACGCACGCATGCACGCACGCACGCACTTCATATATGTGAATAATATAATAATATAACACACCTAGGAATACAGTAGTCAATAAATACTGTTTACCTAACCAGGCATACTCGTGAAAATGCAGGGCATGTATTAAACGGAGTAATTTATGTAATCACCACAATGTATTCGGGGCAAAGCGCACCGGGGGGTGTATGGAGGGGGTGCTTTGCCCCACACAGAGAGTGTGCTCTGCCCCATATTAAATGTGTCATTGGAATTGCAAAAATAACGTATGCCACATTTTTGCCTGCACGAATCATTAACACCTATTATAACAATATATATGGTTGAGCTATTTCACATTTTGGATTAGTTAAAGTACGTATGCTGTGGGATCGGTTAAAGCTATTCAATTGGTTATAATAATATGGCCAACAAATTCAAATTGTTATAACTTACTATACGTGCTGCGCCTCCTCAAATCGAACATTCACACTCAAATTGGTTTGGTATCATGGTGTATCGGTTTATTGGAAGATAGCGGTACTAATAGTTGGATCTGCCGAAATAGATGGGTGTATTTTATTATGGGGTGCGCTTTGCCCCACCCTTCTCTATATGGGCCTTACGTACTACGTATGTACGTATGCATGCATGCATGCATTCATGCATGCATGCATGCATACATACATACATACATACATACGTACATACATACATACATACATACATACATACATACATACATACATACATACATACATACATACATACATACATACATACATACATACATACATATATACATACATACATACATACAGGCCTCAACATTTACACTGGCCCAGCGCCTTGTTTGGGATTGTCGGGCCAGTTCGGGCCACAAGTTTCCATATTTTACTGGCCCGGTGGGCCAACATATTTTCAGATCGTTTTTATCCCATTAGTCACAGCCACAGGTCATCATTTCAATCGCTTGTCCTTGCCATCCATCCCGGCGCTACGATTAAACACATCTCATCTGATTTTGTGTCACATCGTTGCCATATTGTTTTGATATGTACAAGCCTCACAAAAAGTCGGCATGATGTCGCTACTAGCGACGACGTGCGGTCATTTTGTGAATTGCGGACGCCTATATTTTACTAGGGTTGTGCCATGTTACCAGTATAATATTCTTCTGCGTAATACATATCGGCTATCACGATACGCCTTCGACGTACCGATTTCATGTAAACCGACTGGTTCAAGGACTGTCCGCTAGGTGTCACGACAGCGCCTACCATACATTCCAGGACCCGCTAAGGAGCATATAGGTAAGTTTACAGTAACTTTGTACTGTCAAAAAGTTTATATTCGAAAGAAATAAACCCAATTGCAAGTCAAAGTTATATACAGTGTCAGGTCCGGTTCGCCCTTCGTATTTTCGAGTATAACTAGCTATAAATCAATACACACATGGCGGCATCACCTGTCATTCTCAAAACTCGACCTGCTGCATATTATATATGTACCGAATATCGACTTGTTCATATGCTATACACACTCGTTGCAGACCTGCCAAGTCTTCCGCTTTTGGTGGAAGATCTTCCGCTTTTTCGGGTTTTTGAGAAAACCTTCCGCTATTCCGCTATGCTTTGAAAACCTTCCGCTTTTTTCCGATTTCCCCGGTGATCGCAGCGCCACCCGAAGTGAAAATAAAATTGGCACCAAGAACGAAACCAAGTTCCGGTCATTTCTTGGTGCTGATACACTATGCAAACTACTGCAGGTGAAAGTGAACACTGACTGTGACTGTCACATGTTCCGGCCAACTAAAGACCTTCTCGACAGGGCAATACATGCCACTGGCATCTATAACAACCACAGACCAGCTGCTTGAGACCAGAGTGTGGGAATGACACTGAACTGTGGCAGTGGCTAGTTTTAGCTGTTCTTTTAAATTGTACGCCATGTTTGTTATCTCATTGGCATTGTTCGCACTTTTTTGTTGTACATTTTTGTTTTCCACATTTTTGCAATATAAAATTTGGTTGTTTTTCCGAGCAAAGCCTTCTGTGTTTTTTTTACAGTGAGAAGAAAATCTGCTTTTTGTTCATAAAATATTGGCAGGTCTGACGTTGTGTTATCTGTGCTGTTGCGTCTTTCATAGTTGTATATGAAGTGGTTTTGGTCAAATTATCCAACAAGATGGAATTTAAAGGGACATTTTGGAGGGAATGTTTACGTCTCAGAATTTGCCTAAATTTTAACCAATGAATAAGTAGCTATACCTGAGCTCTTCTGCCAAAAAACTAAGGATTCATATGCAAATTGTGTTTGTAACGCCTTATAATGTGAACAGGAGGTAAGCGCCCAAAACGCACTCATTATTTTGATCTGTTTTCAGATGCGTCTGAACCGTGTTTAATTAATAAATTAAACACGCACATTTTTGGCGCCATTTTCTATATACATGTCTTCTCCGATGTATATCACTATACAGGCACATGCCCACTTTTATCATTGGTGGTCTATGTCAGCTGCTATCGACCGTAATAGGCATTTATTAGGCACCCCGTATAAACATGGCTCTACGGTGACACGTTTTGCTCAATTTATCACTGCATGGACGGCGCTATGTAGCGGCCACCCACAATGACCTGTTAATGCTGTTGCACGTGGGGGCATCAATTTTAGTAGTGCTGTACGTTACTAGCCAGAGCTAGCCAAGCCGAAAATGTTTCTATTAAAGTTAATAAATGAATAATGAAAGATATACATGTCTTCTCCGTGAATCCAGGTGAATCTCCCAATTGCGACAATTATGAAATTGTCACCTTGAATAAAAATAAGAAATAAAACACGATGCATATCAGCATAATGTTCGATTACTTAGCTTCACTGTACAGTTTATCATAGGTGGCCTATATCAGCTGCTATGGACCGTAATAGGCAGTTATTAGGCACCCCGTATAAACAGGGCTCTACGGTGACACGTTTCGCTCACACCTCCACTAACACCACCTAATGACCTCTGACAGAACTATGATTATAGATATATTTCATATGTTAAACTGTAAATAATATTTTTACATAAAAAAAATATTTATTGAATTATATATATATATATATATATATATATATATATATATATATATATATATATATATATATATATATATATATATATATATATATATGCCTAACGTGGTCTTGTTCGTGGATAGTGGAGACGGGAGAGAAGCGAAACCAGCGTCGGACGAAGAAAACAAGAAAATCAACGACCAGTATCGATCAGGGGAAATAATATAGCAACAACGTGTTGCAGGAAAGAACCAACATCTTGTCAGATCGTGTTTGCCCTGCAAGAGCTGCAGTAACATAAACCATTGACGTCGCAACTGACGGCGCCCATCATTGCCAGTCGAGTCTGATCATGACGATGATTAGGGTTTACTATTACCAAAACACTTTCGCAGTTTAAATATAACAGTCGATTAATATAAAGTGCTTACCTTCTGAGTCGGTAGCCCAGAAGCAGACCCATGCCAAGAGCAGAACTCGAAGCAGAAGCCCGGGTGGTGGCAGAGGCGGTGGACGAATCAGCTTGTTCGAACAGCGCCGCGGCATCATAGCTCTTCAGCTGGGATGTTCACTGTAGCACAGTCTCACAGGATCACTCCTGATGCAGTCGAATGACAAATCGCCAAAGCAATGTGTCACTGACTGACGTTCTGACACTGCGGGCGGTATTTTATACCGTAACATCGCATCAGAATATCAATAAAGGGCGTCACGAAGCTACTCGTGATAGGCCATTAACACATTAAGTGACGTCGACCATTTGCCCAGTGAGTAGTTCGTGCTTTGTTATCCATTATATATGCGTGTCAATCAAACCATCGGGAATGCCGCTCTCTCTCTCTCTCTCTCTCTCTCTCTCTCTCTCTCTCTCTCTCTCTCTCTCTCTCTCTCTCTCTCTCTCTCTCTCTCTCTCTCTCTCTCTCTCTCTCTCTCTCTCTCTCTCTCTCTATCTATCTCTCTCTCTCTCTCTCTCTCTCTCTCTCTCTCTCTCTCTCTCTCTATCTATCTATCTCTCTCTCTCTCTCTCTCTCTCTCTCTCTCTCTCTATCTCTCTCTCCATCCCTCCCGCTCTCCCTCCTTCCCTTCCTCCCCTCCGTCCCTCTCCCAGACGAGTTTCCCAATTATACCCTTTCCCGACCTTATTACCTTCAATTTCAAAAATATTGGAAACAATTGTACATAGAAGGACCTATGAGAAAAAAAGAAATAACACATTGAACAATGAACAATACGGTTTCCGTAAGAAACACTCAGCCATCAATGCTATAACCGCTCTTACGAGCGATTTTATAAATGCACTAGAAAAAATACTCAGTCCTCAGTGTGTTTTTTTATCTGATGTAGAGCTTTCGATACAATTGACCCCCAAATCCTATTGCTTAAACTTGAATTAAATGGAATAAATGGTTCTCCACTCAAGTGGTTTAAGAGCATCTTGCAAGGTTTTGCATAATAATATATGGCAATAGTTTAATAGGAAAACTGCTCTAACATGTTGCTATCTCCAGGGACGCGTTATATTCGGTCCACTAATGGGTCCCACTAAATCACCACTTTATTCTAGCTTTTAGTGATGCAACAGGCTGACAGACTGGTATGGATCATTTATCTTGTTATCTGCAAAACACATTAACATTCATTTTGTGCAACTAACGAGTACTCTGATGTCTCGAAGCGTTGGCTCGGTTGCCAATAACATCATTAATATTATTAATGATGTTTATGAAGGGGGGCATTTTATTGTGGATCTAAGTAAAGCTTTCGGTACAATTGACCATGAAATCCTATTACATAAACTTTAATTGGAATATATATATATATATATATATATATATATATATATATATATATATATATATATATATATCCCCCCATCTCTCTCATTTTTTCCCTCCCTCCCCCCTCTCGCCGTCTTTGCCTATTTATATATCTCCCTTTCTCTCTATCTCTCTCCGTTTCTCTCCAATTACCTCTATCTCCCTTCTCTCTTCAACATTTCTCTCTCCCCTTTCTTCTTCTTTTCCTCTCTCATCTCTCTCCTCCCCTCTCTCCTCCATTTCTCTCGCTATCCCAATCTCAATGTCCCCCTTCTCTCGCACCATCTCCACCTCTCCCCCGTCTTTATATCCCCCTCCCTCCTCATCCCTCTCTCTCTATTTCGCTCTATCTCCATCTATGTCTCTCTCCTCGCGCTCTCTCCCTTCTCTCTCCAACATTTTTCTCTCTCCCTCTCTCTCCGTTTCCCTCCCCCCTTTCCCTCCCTCCTTCCCTCTGCTTCTCTCCCTCTCCCCTCTTTCCCTCCCTTTCTCTCCCCATATCTTTCTCTCTCCCTCACTTGTATCCCTCCATCTCTTTCTCCCTCTCCCTCTCTTCATGTTTATCCATCCCTCCCTCCCTCCCTCACTCTCTCTCTCCGTCCCTCTTTCTCTCCGTCTCTACCTCTCTCTATTTCTCTCTCCCCATTTCTCCCTTCACACCCCTCCTTCCATCTCTATCTATCTCCCTATTTCTCCCCTTTTCTATCACACTCTCTATCCCTCTCTCCCTCTCTCTCTCACCCTTCCCATTAGTCCGTCTCTCTCTCTCTCTCTCTCTCTCACTTTTACCTCTATTTCTCATCTTTCTCTCTCTCTCTCTCTCTTCTTCTTCTTCTTCTTCTTCTCTTCCCCCTCTCACCAGTCTCTGTCTTCCCACCTCTCCCCCATTTCTCTCTCTCTACTTCTGTTCCTAGTCTCTCTCCTCTCTCTCATCCAATTTATCTCTCTCTTCCTCATACCATGGAATCACATGGTATACTATGGTATTCCGTGATATTTCGTTATATTACATGGTATTACATGGTAAACCATGGTGCACCATGGCATTACATGGTAAACTGTTATTGACCATGCTTTTTCATATATTGTGTATGGTATCTGTATGATATATCACGGTTTGCCTGTTTCAAAGAGCAAAAGTGTTTTACCATGGTTTATCTGTTTTGAAACACCATGGATTACCAAGGTTTGCATGGTATATCATGGTATTTTACCATGGTTTACTTTAAACCATTGTTTTCCATGGTTTACCTGTTTCGAAACAGCATGGTATGTACCATAGAATAAGATGGTATTTTTTATAGAGGCATAAACATAATTAATTAAATGTCGACAAAGTGCATCATGGACGGCTTTAGAAAATATAAGACATAATATATGATAATATATAATAAATATGACAGTATTAGTTAAAATGCAATAGGAAAACTGCACTAACATGTTGCTATCTCCAGGGACGCGTTATCTTCGGTCCAGTAATGGGTCCCAATAAATCGCCTGTTTGTTGTAGCTTTTAGTGAAGCAACAGGCTGACAGATTGCGATTGATAATTTATCGTGTTGTCTGCAAAACACATTAACTTCATGTCGTGCACTAAAGAGTACTGTGATATCTCAAAGCATTGGCGCGGTTGCCATAAACATCATTAATATTATTAATGATGTTTATGAAGGGGGTCATTTTTTTTTCTAAGTAAAGCTTTCGATACAATTGACCACCAAATCCTATTACATAAACTTGAATTCTATGGAATAAATGGTACTCCACTCAAATGGTTTAAGAGCTATCTCACAAATAGGAAACAATATGTTAAGTGCAATAATATTAATTTGCTTCAGCATGATATAACATAAGGTGTCATATACGATCAACATACAGGCATGTCAGAAAAGCCTCCAGTGCATTTTCAATGAGAGCAGATAAATGTCATGGTATTTAGGTGTAGGGCCGTATCTCCAGGATGTTGTCAGTGAGATAGATCGATGTCGGAATATTGTCGCCGTTTGGCGTCAATTATATACACAACTAGGCGGCTGTGCCATTTTTGTGCACGGGTCTATAGCATAAAACTCCATCCGCAACTGATTTAGCCTATCGCGAATCCGATTCTTTCATATACCTATTTAGTATGTGAATAGTCTAAGTAATGTCCGCAGTCGATTTAAGAGAAGAATGCGTGCTTTTGTTTAAATCAACGAAAATATTTACTTTTAGATCTGGTTAGGCTCTAAATAGAGGATATCCAAAACAGTAAACACGGACAAAAGGGTGATGAAACGGCGAAACCTGTCGAGTGCTGCGAAAACAATCGGGTTCTGCGAGATCGATCGAGTCTGGTTACCACTGAACATAGCGTTGTAGGATGTGCAGCGAAGTACTGCCGCAATAAGCATAATGTAATATACTACCCAGATAAAGTGGCTAAAAGTTACCATAACAAAGAAATTTATATATTTCATATATTTTCATGATTCACTCACAAAGTCATTATCACAGAGGTAGTAAATGAATGGAAACATTTATGTAAATGTAACCAAAGTGAACATTTTTAAAGACAAAACTGACAGTTAAGACGACAATGTCACACGACGACCTGCGGCATACATAACGAATTCAATGCAACTTTACATGTGAACTGTCGCGGCTTAGCAGTAGACCGTTCGCTTTGCGCGTGGAAGGTCCCGTGTTCAGTCCGCGGTGTGTACGATTACAACTTTTTTTTTCTCGTTTAATGTTCTTATTGTTATTTTATCAGTTTCACTTAGTGCAATATTCGATTTTATTTAGTTTCGCTGATTGACAATGTGTGGCAAGACGGATCTAGGATTTGACCAACGGGGGACGCAGCCGCCCATGAAAGAGGGTCCGGGGAATGTATTTACTATTCTTGAAATGTTGTTTTCCGAGACATTACGTAATAAATGTATGTTCAGATCTCTGATGGACGATTTGTGAACCACCATGAATAATTGTATAATTTTCATTAATGAAATGAACAAAACAAAATTAGATCAAGGAACACGTTGAAACATTTAATGCATTAGTGTATTGTAAATCTAGTGTGCATCAATTCAACGAGAGCTCAGAGGATTAATTAATAGCATTCTTCTTATGTCCTTCTTGCTGTACTTGTCAGTAATTGCTTGGAAGTCGAGTGTGATGTTCTTGTGTACACTAAATAGCACCAACGCATTGAGGCGATTATGATGCATGATGCTCCACAAAGCGAACGTTCTACCACTAAGCTATGACAGCTCACATGTCAAATTGCGCTGAATTCGTTATGCATTATGCAGGCCGTATCGGGACAATGTCGTCTTAATTGTAAATGTTGTCTTAAAAAATATTCACGTTGGTAACTATTTATATAAATTTATCTTACATGAGCAATGCCACTCCCGCACTCTTACATAAGCCATGCCACTCCCGCACTCTTACATGAGCAATGCCACTTCCGCACTCTTACATAAGCCATGCCCCTCCCGCACTCTTACACAAGCCATGCCACTCCCGCACTCTTACATGAGCCCTGACACTGCCGACTTCTTACTTGAGCTATGCCACTCCCGCATTCATATATAAATCGTGTCACTCCCGCACTCTGATATGAACCAAGCCACTGCCGGATTCTTAATAATAATAATATTATGCTTTATTTATTCACCATCAAATCCGGGACTAGTGCCCCGTTCACAAAATCGGCAAGCTTCTAAGAGACATCAATATGCTTTTAAGAGAAATAAATCAAACGTAAACAGTAAAATTATGAAACAAAATACATACATACATACATACATACATACATATAAATAAACATATGTATCGTAAAAATACAGGTAAGTGCAGTGATAAAGCAAACGATTTGCAAAAGTGCTGAACTGCTGATCATATTGGATAATAAATAATAAAAGCCTAGATTATATTAAATAAGTTAAAAAGATACTAACAAGATAAATAAACCTAAGATAAATAAAACTATACATTAATAAAACGGTATACATGAATAATACCAAGGTTAAATGAGGTCTGATTAGATTAGTTTAAGAACAGAAATGTCTTCAATAATTTCCCAAACGGCCTGGTGTTCAGGATCTCGCTTAGTTCCAGTGGCAGAGAGTTCCACAATGTCGGCCCAGCACAAGCAAACGCCCGGCGACCATAACGTTCTGGGTTTACGTGTGGAACATCAAGAAGTAACCCACCACCAGAGCGTAGGGTCCTGCGTGGCGAGTGACGATGTAGCAGTGACGCAACTGGTGTGCCTGCATACAGTCCGTGTGTACAACCATAAGTAATTTGTACTCGATACACTTTCTCACTGGGAGCCAGTATAGGTGTTGCAGGACAGCAATGATAGATCGCCGTTCATCTCGTAGAAGCTGCATCACAACACGAGCGGCTGAGAGTTGAACCCTCTCTAGACGGTGCAGCAGACCGTCAGATGTGCCAAAGAGCACAGCATTACCATAGACGAGTTTGAATGTCACAAGTGCATGGACACGGCATTTACAGGCTTCTACATGCATTTGCCACCTGCGTCACCATCGACAAATCAGCATCGATTGCAACGCCAAGGTCACGGGCGATGGTCGATGTCGCTACATATTGTCCGCAGACGTTAACGTTCTCAATCTGTATTGGTCTGCGCAAGCTCGAGGAATGTATGACAATTGCTTCCGTTTTGCTCTCGTTGAGAAACATTCCGATCGGATAAGAGCATTTGTATGGTCAAATGGTGGGAATTCGACTATAACTGCGTATCATCGGCGTACAGATGGTGGTGTACGTCGTGTCGGTTGAGTAAATTCGTTAGAGGCGCAATGTAGGCGTTGAAGAGCACCGGCCCAATAACCGACCCATGTGGAACTCTTCTTACATAAGCACTGCCACTCCAACACTCTAACATAAGCCCTGCCACCCCCGCATTCTTGTATAAACCCTACCACTCCCATACTCTAACATAAGCCCTGCCACCCCCACGTACTCTTACATAAGCCCGCCACCCCCGTACTCTTACATAATCCCTGCCACTTCTGCACTCTTGCATAAGCCACGGCTAAAAAACGAAAGACATAATTTTGGATCGTCTAAGTTGTGATCATTGTTAGGCCGTCTAAAGTATTATAACAATATGTTTGATGTCCGCATTGTAAGCAGGCGTGAAAAAAAACGATGTTTGTTTTTAAACAGGGTCGTCGTTCCGTGACGTCCGTTCCACAGGACGCAACACTTGTTTCCGGTATGTTTGAAAATGGCGCGACAACGTGATTTCACGTTGGACATTTCGAAACCTGCCTCATAACTTCACAAATATTGATTTACTTAGTCTGGCGTCGCAAATGTATCGAATCCAAATGTCAGCAACGATCTACTTCAACCCATTATCACTGTCGGTAGATTCATGCTTAAAGCAACATTGCGTATGCATTTTTAAATATGACTTTTCACCGCTGCAGATGTAACCTCGATGGTGTGAAAACTGGAATCTGAAGCCCTGGTGCTCCTCCACTCCATTTATAAGCAACAGTTTCGTGCAGTTGTAAGAAGGAGTGTGTCAGCAACAACTACAGCTGCCGAATGTTTGAGATACCGTGTGTCGGGCTATGTAAGGGTACATATTGCAGACATGACACATTGTGGCACTCTTTCTGACTCTCAGTCGCATAGAATATTGTTGATTTGTAAATTTGGATAAATTTGACTATTCTGCTAAGCAACCAAATTGATTTAAGAACTTTAAAATGCCAATATGAGAAGCATTGTGGTCATCGCAGGGGATATGTATGATTATTGTATTTATTAATAAATCATTATAATATTAATTAGAAAGGTGTTTATTGTTTGGGCAAATCCGGAGTCATTTTGGTTTTGTAATTTCGGGGTGAAGGAACCCTCCCAAAGTTTGCCAACATCACTCTTCTGGATTCAGCACACCCAAATCACCCTAAAACCGTTTGTTGTCATGCGTTGCTAAAATATGTCTACAGGGTTTCCGTTATCTGAAATTGGTACCGGTCTATTTAGGTAAACCAACTTCACCTTCTGCATGTGTTGAACTTTTCATAGAACATTAAAATGAGGAGCCCAGCTAGTCGTGGAATGACTGCTCCTGAGCCAAGCCTCATGGCCTGTTTCTGGAGATGTGCGTACGACGACAGCATAATCGCTCTCTCCTTACGTTGCATCTTTGTGTTGTACACGGACACATGGAGGGGAAGGCAGTGTTAGTTGAGCTATTTTTCATTCTTTTTTGTATCTAGGGCACAATTATGTTCATAACTCAAAAATGTTTTTATTCACATAAACTATGATTATTAGTAGATTATTTTATACCAAGATAATATATTTAGTATGCATAGATAATTACATGCAGTTGATTCAAATATGGTTGGTAAGGTGGCTCAACTAACACTTGGTATGGGGTGAGTTGATCCACAGTGTAGCGTAAGTTAGGTAAGTGCTTTATTTTGTTATAACTTCCATAAGCCTTGTACTAAAATTTAATAACAACTCAGCCAACACATTTACTCAATGGGCACAACGCGTCTCTGACAATTCTACCTGCTTAATTAATAAGTTGACATCGTTAATTAATATAGACTTGTGGGCCAATCGGAGCCAGTATAACTAACTGCTAATATGTTTCCTTGTAGCTATCCAATGTAAAAAATGCTCGGAAAAATTAATTCCTTGATGTATTTTTGGGAAAAAACACTCATTTTCGTTCTTTAACCGCAGCTCAATAAACCCTCACTTGGGTCATGAGTGGCTCAACTAGCCCCGTTTTAACAATTAAGCTTGTTTAATTAACTTCTCATTAATACGCGTAGTGATGTAAATAATCTTCTTCTCTGTGCATAGTTAAACCATTTGTAAGTGCACAGACAATATAGTCTGGTCACATGCATTGATAGTTTACACACCAGCAGACATTAATCACAATCACAAAAAGTTTCGAGAAACATCAGAAACATACTTTTAACTCATATTTTCTGACCGCTGTGACAAATATCACTTATTATACGTCAACCGTGCTCCAATAACATTCTCAGTCACTGTTTGGTGTCATGTAACTGTCACTGTTTGGTGTCATGTAACTGTCACTGTTTGGTGTCATGTAACTGTCACTGTTTGGTGTCATGTAACTGTCGCTGTTTGGTGTCATGTAACTGTCACTGTTTGGTGTCATGTAACTGTCGCTGTTTGGTGTCATGTAACTGTCGCTGTTTGGTGTAATGTAACTGTCGCTGTTTGGTGTCATGTAACTGTCACTGTTTGGTGTCATGTAACTGTCACTGTTTGGTGTCATGTAACTGTCACTGTTTGGTGTCATGTAACTGTCACTGTTTGGTGTCATGTAACTGTCACTGTTTGGTGTCACGTAACTGTCACTGTTTGGTGCCATGTAACTGTCACTGTTTGGTGTCATGTAACTGTCACTGTTTGGTGTCATGTAACTGTCACTGTTTGGTGTCATGTAACTGTCGCTGTTTGGTGTCATGTAACTGTCCCTGTTTGGTGTCATGTAACTGTCGCTGTTTGGTGTCATGTAACTGTCGCTGTTTGGTGTCATGTAACTGTCCCTGTTTGGTGTCATGTAACTGTCCCTGTTTGGTGTCATGTAACTGTCACTGTTTGGTGTCATGTAACTGTAACTGTTTGGTGTCATGTAACTGTCACTGTTTGGTGTCATGTAACTGTCACTGTTTGGTGTCATGTAACTGTCACTGTTTGGTGTCATGTAACTGTCACTGTTTGGTGTCATGTAACTGTCACTGTTTGGTGTCATGTAACTGTCGCTGTTGTAGTCTCCTGGGAAACGTGGGTGGCTCAACTAACCCAGTGGCTCAACTAACACTGCCTTCCCCTAAGGTGGTGAATACGACAGATGACAAGAAGAAGGAATTGGATCGGACATTAGAACGAAAGAAGACTGCCAGTGCCTGACAGCTCTAGCAAGGATATATGAAGGGCATCGTTCTTACAAATAGAAAGAACCAAGCAGGCCTCGCCACCC
>BSQZ01000180.1:0-12500 GCA_033239005.1 Lamellibrachia satsuma | reverse complement strand
GACCTGACCAAACCGGATTGAGCATGGTCCGATGAACCCGTCGTTCTGGCTTATTGTGGATCGGTGCATATACTTGACTAGTTTCTACTTGGAAAAAATACTACAGCTACTAATCATCAAAGTCAGATATATGCGAAGCAGAACCTTCATTGGGGAAAGCATCCTTGATACTTATAAGACTTCATGTTCAAGGTCACATGTGAAGCCCGATTAAAGGAAAGAGAAGATAAACTATAAGCGGCTAATCTTGTGGATAATGGTTGATTTAGTGGGGGCACCTCTTTGTGAGGGCCCGGTACGAGTGTGCCACTTCAACCACGGTTAAACTGGCACTTACATTGCCCTTGCGTCGCGGTAACATGTAAAATTCTTGGCATGGAAAGTGCCTCTTCCGTCTAACCGCGGGACTAGAAGATTGTATTCAGTATTAAGGTGAAGTAGATAATGAAATAAAGCGAACCATATGTCAGGTGAGGTCACAGTCGTGTTTACCATTGGACAGATGCGCCATCTACATTTGTTTGTGGGACACCACGTCGTAGAGCGATGTGTAGTTATACAGGTATGTACGTTCTTGGCTAATACACTTCTTTGGATATCGGTGTTGACTCTTCATATTATAGAGAAATGCAACGCCGTAATACGAGAGCATTGTGAAATAGTCGGTATGTTAATAAGCATTGCCTCTTTATGTATTTAAACACTGTTAAGAAATATGCTGTACGTCGAGGTTACAGCGTGAGTTGTGGTGGTGGTAGCGGGTGTATGCGAGCAGCAGCCTTTCACCTTTATTCTATATGCTATTTGTAAACGAATTAATTGGTAAAAATCTGCTTGTTAGCGGTACAACGATATTATTTGCAAAGCTATACTTATACGATATTAAAATTCGTCAACATTATTTCAGTAAATAAAATGTACGTGTCACGTGGTCACATTCGTGTCAAACGTGATGTGTTCCTCATTTTTTTCAAGCATTTAATTGTTTTGGTTAATTTAGTTATGTGTAAACCAATATATAATACAATCTATACAATATATCTGCAAGGTGTGTTGTTTCAGTAATTTATCCAGTATTACTGGGATCAGCTAGCCTTTTTCCTGGAGGGGTGAAGAACGAAAGTAGTAGCCTGCTGATGACCCGTACAAGCACAATTCAGCCCCACCTCCCCGGGGTGCTGGCTGGGCAACTGGTTCCACGAGGACTCATGCCATCGGGGTTCTGGCGTTATAGGAGAGGAGATGAGTGCCACCTAGTCTACAAACCAACTGAAGTGCGCAAATGAAGACCGCAGAAATACCGAGTACTGGGACGAACTCTACAACTTCGAACTGAACACAGGTGACAACATCCTCGGAACAAAGCCTCAAAATGAAAATTCTGATATGCCCACTCTCCGAGCAGAATTAGAAGAGACAATCCCCCGGTGTAGACAAGGTACCAGCCGAACTTATCAAACATGGTGGGGAGGCAATGATAGACGCATTCATGATCACATTCCAACATATTTGGGAAACCAAGACTTGGCCAGAAGAGTGGAAAAAATCGCTAATAATAATGATATCAAAGAAAGGGAACTTCTGCTGCTGTAAGAACTACATAACTATAAGTCTGATCAGCCATCCCAGCAAAATAATGCTAATCATCATACACAACCGACTCAAAGGCAAAGCAGATGCGTTCGAGAAACTCGTCAAAGTCACCACGGTTGATGACGAGAGTAGGTTCGTCCATGTACCGGCCGCAACAGTTACAAGAGGAATGATAATACCTGTATCTACCCGTGTTCTTATTCCTTAGCACGAATCCGTAACTCAGAGACTTTGAACGCATTGGACTGTTCCTCGAACATGATGGTCAAATGAGCTTCTAGAACGGTCGTGTCTAGAGTAGTCAATCTGTAATTGAAGCTGCCCTGGAGGGGACATCTCGCTACGCGTGTCCTAATAGCGGACCAGTGCTCACGAACGATGTCTAACAAGTCCGTTGACAGAGTGTCGGCGAAGGGAATTCGAGCGGGTGGATCGGTGGGCTCTTCGGTAACCAGTGGGTGGAGGGGTGTAGTATATTCCCCTTTTGTTCTCTTTGATGATGGTGGCGAGAAGGCGTTGGTACATGCGGTTCGTGCGTGTCTGGTCAGATGGTCACGTCTATCGAAATGCCGCCCGCATTTCTTACACGAGTAGACGGTGGTGGTGTTTTTTTCTACATATCGTCCTCATGTGACGTAGTAGATTGTCCACTCTTCCAAATGATTTACCACATTTCTCGCATACGTGTTTCGCGCTCTTGGCGTGATCACTAGATGACATCGCTGCTGGTGGCGCGACGGAATAGGTGTGCTGATCCAACGATAGAGTGAAATTATGTGCAGAGATCGAAGAACAGTTGTGATGGCAGTTGCAGTGGCGGCTCGGTTTATATAGCCTGTCGCTACTGCTGACGATGCACTTTCTGTGACGTGTCTGGACACGTTTCACGAGGAGTCTGGTGGTTTTTTCTGGGTTTTGTTCTGGTTTGATCCGGTTTGAACTGGTTTGATCTGTTTTTTCTGGGTTTTTTTCGAACGATGTCACGCCCTTCCATGACTATATTTGATATTGTTCTGTGTGCGGATTACCTCAGCTAAATGTCCTTATTTGGTATTGTTCTGTGTGTTGCTTATCGCTCTCGTCCGCAATGCCAAATATGGAAGTGCGTGACTTCGTTCGAATGCTATAAACGTGTCAGGACATGCACATGTAGCTGACGTAACCCGCACGCAGAACAATACCAAATAAGGACATGCAGCTGATGTAAGCCACACGCAAAACAATACCAAACACGGTCGTGATAAGAAAGCGCACTGCACACTGAGTCTAAAACGATGCCCGCTGCCGGACTTCAACGGCATCGTCGAATGAACAATGACATTTTTGTTCCTTGACCTATTCTACTATTTTATATTTTCGTTATATGTCAATATTTAAAAATAATGTACCCATATTTAATTATATTAATGCTTTACTATGATATCCTATGTATTCTTTTTAAATATTTAATAAAAGTTGCTCGTACTCTTATTTGATAGGAAGGTGTCGCGTCGATTTATAACCACGCTAACAAAAGAGACACGACCACGTTTCACCCTGCTAGCAGATCGTGACCTAGCCGTCGAATGTCCATGCATGCTGCGAGAAAAACGTAGTCATGCATGTAGCCTATACAACACATATCGCATCATCAAATTATATCGAGAACTTTTCGACGTATGTCGTCTAATGTCGACACCTATATACTGCCTATACTGCCTCAGTCCTGCATACATATCGCACTTGCAAGTTCAGTGTACGGCTTACATCAGCTGCATGTCCTTATTTAGTATTGTTCTGCGTGCGGCTTATCGCTAAGGTGACTTCATTCAATAGACAAGGCACATCACTATGCTAATTTTTATACAGAAGGATGCAGAAAACAAATTAAACTTATGTAACAGTAACGTCCTCCTAAACACGCATTAGAACAACTATTCACCCGTAAATTGGCGTAATTCTAGTACATAGGAAATGCAAAATATGTGTTCACCTTTTATATTAATAACCAAACATGTATAGAATTTACTGACACCACATTATCGACTGCAACGACTTAGCTATGGTTATATACAAATCGTCGAGGTTGTACAGTTGTGAGGTCCGGAGTAGATGGGTTAGGTTTAGCTGCAGTCGTCAGGGGCGCTGATACAGTCGTCGGGGGGGGGGGTGCTCAGGCTACCCAGAAGGCGGAAACGGAAGTCCATCGTGCACCGGATTTGGGGTTAGGGTTAGCTGGCCGGATATAAGCACACACTGTACATGCGCAAGAAACCGGAAACGGAAGTCCATCGTGCACGTGGTCACCTGAAACCCCGTGAGCGCCCCCTGGCGATTGTATCAGCGCAAACCTCGGGAAAATCCTAAAGGGGAAACCCCGTGAACGCCCCTGGCGACTGTGTCAACACAAACCTCGGGGAAACCCCGGAGTTTCCTTGGGGTTTCCCCGGGGGTTCCCCGAAAACTATTTATAGTTACCCCCTTCATTTGATCCTTCAAAACCTCCCACATACTACTGACGTGCGTCCAGACCGTTGACGGCAACATAATGTTATTACTCCGTTGGAGAACGTGATGCACTTGCATGTGTTTAGGCTGTTGAAAGATGACATACTTACCTGTGGGGGAGACATTTAACTCTTCGCACAGATCACCAAGCTATGGTAACCTCATTCTCCTCGAAGGGTACTGGTCACCGGAATAGCGAGATGAAACGCTCGGTTATTACATTATTATTACACAGTTAAATACAAACCTGGATCGCAAAACATAATTGCTGACACGCTCTCGCGATTGCCGGTCATCACTTCAGACTCCGCAATTAATGAAGATGGTTGGGACGTGGTCTGTAGAGTGATACTTACTGAAACTTGTAGTGTTGTTACATGCACTGAGCTGAAGAATACTATAAATGAGGATGATGTATGTACTCAGCTTCTGACTTACCTGAATACCGGGTGGCCTGAAGCAAAGAAACAACATTAAGTGGCAGTGCAGCCATACTTTCTGATCAGACATGAATTATCGGTTCATGAGGGTATCGTTTTTCGTGAAGAACGCGTAGTAGTCCCTATAGCACTTACTTCGCGTCTCGTGAATTTTGCTAACGAAAACCACCAGGTAATTGTTGTCTATACAAAACTGCGATTACGAGATCTTTATTGGTGGCAGGTGACGAAAGCGGTTAAACAGCGTTTAACTTGTCACATGGCAGACATGTGTGCAGTTACTAGAGTGGCTCCTATGCACCCAATCACACACGCCGACAGGTACACAATTTCCTTGACCGATTATCGCAGTAAGTGGCCGAAATTGCATTTGCTTCAGGTATTGTTAAAAATATGTTGTCAAGCAGGACATGTTAAACGTACAAACAGGGGGCACAGTGTACCAATCCTTTAATTTGACCGCAATAATGCCAATTCCCCCATGCATAGTTATTAGCCCACATCCACGTACCCGTTTTACATGGGTTGTTTTACTATGGAGTTTTTATGGCACTTTTGATAGAAAAGGTAAAATACTGTGTTCACAAAAGTGCAACTTACTAATATGACAAGGACCCAAAGGGACAATATCATTGATCACAAAGCGCACTACTAATCAAAAGGGGCACAATCTTCAATACGAATAAGGACCCCAAGTGACATGTCTGTCTATAAGCAATTAACTATTAACATTTCGTGTGCTTTAGTAGCTCGATGCCACGTCGCCTCCCGGTGTGTTTGTGCTTATTGTGATTGTAGACAAGGTCATGCAGCACTTTCTCAAGTCTAACAAGGATTGCCGCTGTGCACACAATAATAATTACACAGACGTGCACAGCCTGGTACATTAGTAAAATAGTGATGAATATATTATGCCAGATAATAATATTATTAGTGATATTTTCAACTATAGCTAGCAAACTGTCAAAGACAGTTTTCACCAAAAAAACCTTGCTGTTGTTAAATAAAGTTACAACATAAAAAACAAACGAAAATTGCACCTGCAGACTGCACAAGCAAATATATATATATATATATATATATATATATATATATATATATATATATATATATATATATATATATATATATATATATATATATCATGTTTGTTAACAAATGATAATGCTTTTGAATTTTGAGCATTTGAATGCGCATTCAAACTCCAGAGGGCGGTGAGTACCAAGAACTATTGTCGGAGGACAGACCAATGCCGGCGGTGAGTACCAGGAACTGTTTTCAGGGGACAGACCAATGCTGTCCCCTGGGTACCAGGAACTATTATCAGAGGACAGACCCATGTCGGCGGTGAGTACCTGGAACTGTTGTCAGGGGACATATCTGTATATATATATATATATATATATATATATATCATGCTTGTTAACAAATGCTAATGTTTTTGAATGTTGAGCATGAGTGAGTACCAGGAACTATTGTCAGGGGACAGACCCATACCGGCGGTGAGTACCAGAAACTCTTGTCAGAAACAATTATTTGACTGATTAATCAGTTGAAAGATGATTCTTTACAAAATGTAAAAATGTACGTTCTTATATAGCACAATATTCAGTCTCTTGGACTGTT
This sequence comes from Lamellibrachia satsuma, assembly GCA_033239005.1. Classification (NCBI taxonomy): domain Eukaryota; kingdom Metazoa; phylum Annelida; class Polychaeta; order Sabellida; family Siboglinidae; genus Lamellibrachia; species Lamellibrachia satsuma. Next base: position 6,354 of record BSQZ01000180.1, on the reverse strand, counting down.
CAAATCGCTGTACACTTCACCCTACTAGCATACCTGTTCATCCCAACGTATCTTGACTTCGCTGGGAAGCATTCAGCCATACTGCAATTACTGCGCGTTGATTATTTGTTCACATATCCACCCGTCTGTAGCCAGGTAATCATTTATATAGCTGAGTGAATTGTGGCAACGCGGAGTGACCAACATTCTTCGAAACGGCAGCAAGAGGTTTCCCTCAGTGGGAAGTAAATAAACATGCCCTGATAATTAAAATCGTGATGAGTAATAAATAAAGGACACTATATCAATATAGAGGTATAAAGGTATAAGATATTCACAATGACTAAAGAAAGGGTTGGTCATGATCGGAGTTTGATCATAAAAATGACCTTGTTAAAAATAAACCTTTTTTTACTTACTTACTTACTTGAATGTGACCATCTCAGTCCACTGTCAATTCTCCACATGTTACATATTTTGGTTGCTTCATCAACTACATGTTGTGGTCTCTAAATTAGCCAATGGTTTCGCTTAGCTGTGGGGCTGCTTGCTTTTGATGGCAATCTCGTTAAATCGTCTCAGATCTTGTTCCATGTGTTATTGCGCTCACTTATTGAGGTGGCGGACTATCATCTGCTTCTTCTTGATCTTAATCACGGCAATGTTTGATGCACTTCTTTTTTATAAATTCATTAATTATCTTAATCAGGACTGGCGGGGGGGGGGCAACCAAACATGTCAGCCCCCAGTATTATTGAGATGTGGCCAGAGTATCCAACTCTCAAAAACTTCTGTGAAACCTACTAGCGTGATATTATTGATTGTAGTTAAAAATTATTAGTTGTTATTAAGCCTTTTTGACTTTGTTTCGCTTTAATTGTTCTGGTTGAGTTGTGTTTTAATTATGGGCATGTTAACTGTCATCGTGTGTTTGGTGAATTGTTCTGATTGACACCGTTGAGTTGTCTTTAAGTGCAGTCACCCTATGTGGGGTGTATTGTTCCAGATTAATTCTGTTCCAGTGATGAGTACAAAGATTTGCTGGCGCGGTGGTCAAATGGTTATGTGCTTGCCACGTTACCAGGACGTACAGGGTTCATACCTCAGACCTCGTGACCAGGAGGTAGAGGGTTCAGACCCTAGGCTTCGTGCCGGGAGGTACATGGTTCAGATCCTAGGTTTCGTGACAGGGAGGTACATGGTTCAGATCCTAGGCCTCGAAACCAGGATATACAGGGTTCAGACCCCAGGCCTCGTACCCAGGATGTGCAGAGTTCCGACCCCAGGCTCCGAGATCAGGAGGTGCAGAGCTCAGATACCAAGCCTGTTGACTAGGAGGTACAGGGTTCAAACACCAGGCTCCATGACTAGGGGGTACAGGGTTCATACCCCAGGCTCCGTTACCAGAAGGTACAGGGTTCAGACTCCAGGTTCCGTTACGAGGAGGTGCAGAGTTCAAACCCCAGGCCTCGTGACCGGGAGATAAAGGGTTCAGACCCTGGCACCGTGATTAGGAGGTGCAGAGTTCAGACCCCAAGCCTCGTGACCTGGAGGTACAGGGCTCAAACCCCAGGCCTCGTGACGAGGAGGTACAGGGCTCAGACCCCAGGTTCCGTGACCAGGAGGTGCAGAGTTCAGACCCCAGAACTAGTGACTAGGAGGTGCAGAGTTCAGACCCCAGGCCTCGTAACCAGGAGATGCAGGCCTCAGATCACAGGCATCGTGAATATGAGGTACAGGGTTGTCATTCACAGCCCAAGGACCCTAGTATGTGTATCTTGTGTGGACAACTTGTCTGCTTTAAGGAGCGCTGTGGTCAACAGTGGAACGTACTTGAGTGTGTCCAGGTAAGTGTGTCGAAGAAATATCCTGTTTGCCATTTTAGGGAATATACGACGATTCTAACTGGTCAACTGAACAGAAATTGCACTGAATTTATTAATATTGATAACATATCGGTTGTTTAAAAAGAATGCCATACAAAACGAGTTACTATTGTGTTCTTTCATATCTTAATATTTGAGGAATACATGATTTGGCGTAGAAATAACATATGTCAATTTCACAACATGCATAGAGATGGCGTCTAGCAGTAAAAGACTGACTGATCATTAAAAGACTGACTGACCAATAAAAGACTGACCAACCAATAAAAAACTGACGGACCAACAAAAGACTGACCGACCAATAACATACTGACCAACCAATAACAAACTGACCAACCAATAAAAGAATGACCAACTAATAAAAGACTGACCAACCAATAAAAGCCTGATGGACAAATATACGACTGATGGACCAATGAAAGACTGACCGACCAATAAAAGACTGACCAACCAATACAAAACTGACGGACCAACAAAAGACTGACCGACCAATAACATACTGACCAACCAATAACAGACTGACCAACCAATACAAGACTGACCAACTAATAACAGACTGACCAACCAATAAAAAAACTGACCGACCAATAAAAGACTGACCGAACAATAAAAGACTGACCAACCAATAAAAGACTGACCGACCAATAAAATACTGACCAACCAATAACATACTGACCAACCAATAAAAGACTGACCGATAAATAAAAGACTAACAAACCAATAAAATACTGACTGATAAATAAAAGATTGACTGACCAATAAAAGACTGACTGACCAATAACAGACTGACTGATCAATAAAAGACTGACCTAATAATAAAAGACTGACTGATTAACAAAAAAACTGACCAACAAATAAAAGACTGACTGATCAATAAAAGACTGACTGATCAATAAAAGACTGACCGGCCAATAAAAGACTGACCGATCAATAAAAGACTGAACGACTAATAAAAGTCTGACTGACCAATAAAATACTGGCCAACCAACAAAAGACTGACCGACTAATAAAAGACTGACCAACCAATAACAGACTGACCAACCAATAACAGACTGACCAACCAATAAAAGACTAACCAACCAATAAAAGACTGACCGACAAATAAAATATTGGCTGACCAATAAAAGACTGATGGACCAATAAAAGACTGACTGACCAATAAAATACTGACCAACCAATAAAAGGCTGACTGATCAATAAAATACTGACTCACCAATAAAAAGACTGACCGACCAATAAAAACTGACCAACCAATAAAAAACTGACTGATCAATAAAAACTTACTGACCAATAAATATTGACCGATCAATACATATTCCCCTTTGAAGATGAACTATTCAGTTTTTCATCTTATAATTTATCGGTTTGTTATTTTCCCGTTTTATACAACTTCTGAAGATAAATATACAACGACTGATCAATAAAGCACTGACCAATCAATAAATATTGATTTGTTATTTTCCCGTTTTATACAACTTCTGAATGTAAATATACTTCAGTGATAAAGAGAAGTTAGTCATTTTAATTATAAGAAACCCCAACTATCAGTTAACCAGTGAGAATCGTTATACATTCCCTTGAATGAAGGGAGGTGCCTCAACCTACCGTCTCCCACCTTTTTAGAGCCAACCCCCACTTAATGCCACACCCCGTCATTAACTAGCTCTAGTAATTCAGATGTATTGAGTTTCTGCCATATATCATTCATATCTTAAAAAAATTGTGGATAAAATAAAATAAATCTTAAGAATTGGTCAAGCCACTACAGGTTTCCATTTCTTCTACACGGTGTGAATGCTTATTTGCATTGATACGTTTGTGCACAGTTTGTTTTTGCTGCCAATTACATCAGTATTACTTTTTAATTATGCTAAAATGGGTACATTGATTGATTGATTTGACCAATAAGACCGTATTCGACCTATTAAGCGTTCGTCCCCTAATTAACATACACCTCCTTTATTAATCAGCAGGATCCATAATTATTGTAATTTCATTAGTGTGGAACATTTGAAAAGTGTCGCCATCTGGTGTTACTCAGTTGCCACCACTTTTCAATTGTTCTACACAAGTCACCAAAAGTTGACAGTTAGCTTATTATCTAAAGACAAACATTTTAGTGTACGCTTATAAAAAGAGATTCTTTAAAAAAATGCCATGGCCCAATGTTTTGTCAAACGTAGTGTACGCTTATTAGGTCGAATACGGATGTCCATCTCTCACAACATCCTTAGCTAAACAAACAACCATACATATTTTGTTGTTTTATCATAATGTTTACTTGTACATGGTCCTCTAAACAAACATGTTTAATAAAGAGAGTGAACAAGCACTCCCCAGTGTGAGGCAAACTAGTCCTGGTAGTTGTCTCACTGGTAATCTCACGGTACATTTGAGATTGATCCTGAAGAACAGAAACCTTCAAGAAACGTTCACCTCCTTATTCCACCCAAACAAATCCACACAAAAATAATATTCTGACAGTTTCACTTAAAGCTCCGTCCTCAAGTTATTTAGTACATCGCGAATTGATTTCGTTGATGTTCATATCTGTAGCGCGTGAATAGCTTAAGTAATGCATGGAGTCCCTTTACAAGAGGAGTGTACTTTTGTTAGTATCATGAAATAATTTACTTTGAATGTGTTGATGTTTCAGCATTCGATTGACTGCGGGGGAGGTACAGGTATGTTCATCATTGTCAACTCTTCTCTCATTGTCGTCATCCGCGGGCCACCAACTGGGTGTTGTCTACCGTGATGAGCATGGAGAGGAAGCTACATGTCGCAACTGGTCGGCAGTGGTGTTACGACTGGTGGAAACGGAGTCGTCAACACGTCTCAACATCGCGCCATCTTTCTTCGCGTCGTTACTTCGTGCTCTTCCCGGACACACATGACCGGTGCCTAATGGACGTCGACCCGTCGTGTCACGTTCACTTCCGGCGTTGTACTTTGTCGCCGATTATTGGACTTTAATATTTAATAAGCTTTTAAAATGATTACTATTAAAAGCAAAATACTACATATTTTGTAAGTTTTTTAAAGAAACGATTGTAAAGTTTTAGAAAATTTAATTAAATTATTATTATTATTACGATAAAAGGTTGGCCGTAATTTTTTTTTAAATTGAATAACATTATTATTATTACTATTAAGATAACGTATGGCCGTCCCCAGATGTTGGTTTGAGGAGCCCCAGACCGCCGATGTTGTTGGAAGGATGAAGTCACTGCCGGTAGAAAGCCGACTGTCACTCCGGGGCGGCGAGGGCCCATTGGTGGTATATGAGCACCCCGGAGTCGCGTATATGTGCCTAGTTATGTATTTGGGAGGGAGGTGACCTTTTTATGAATTTAGTCAAATATCCTGCTTTTCTATTTTTTGTAAATAATCTCATTATGTTTGAACCAATTTCCCAATAGGCATAAAAAGTGTACAAAATAAAAATAACTGTATTTTTGTGATAAGTTTTTAATAAACAATGGCTTCGAAATTTATAAAAGTCCACCCTTATATTAAAACCTTATTTTTTTCTTTAAACAATATATATTATTAGACCCTCCTTCCTCCCAGTTAGTTAAATTTACACATTTGGCTCGGGATGGGTGGTCACAGCCGGCTGGCAGCACTTCCAGCGACCTCTCTATATGTAAGCTGGTGAAACTTATACCATGAGGATAAACTTATACCATGAGGATAAACCTGTTCTTTGCGAAATGTAATGTATCGGAAAAATCTGATAACCGCCGATCGTCGCTTCGGTCGGTCTTTCATTTGACAAACCATGGTGTTGATATGGGTAGCGTAACTGCTGACGGAGAGTAGGTGGTCGTGGTCGCTGTTCCTTGGGGGCTGGGACTCCTCAATGGACGACTCCCGTGGCGCTGTGACGTAGCACCAGGCTACGCCCAGCGCCACGACAAAAAGGAATAGAAACACAGCGACAACGTATGACGCCAGGTGAAAGCCTGGTGGAGGCAGATCTGTAATGGATGAAACAAAGAAACTGTTTGTGATCAATCGACATGTTTAGTCCATGAGTCAATGAACCGTGAGCCTGATCCTTTTGTAATTTGTGGGCGGGGTACAACTTGTACAACTTTGTTGAACTACAAAAGGTAAATCAATCTGGCATGATAGACACTCCAAGGGGGCATGTTTGTACATTGTTTATTGAGTTTTAATTTTATCCAATTCAGCACAAGGATTTGGCCTCTATGAACTCCATACACCTGCCTAACATAATTACACCACTCTACACGTCAACAGCAGGTGTTACAAACACGGGTCCTATTCATGGTCGGCTCTGACCATCATGTCCTTTACCAACGATGGATTATCAACATCGAAACAACGCATCGCTGACCTGAACAACAACAACAACAACAATCACCAGTGTGGTGTTGTAGATATGTGCCTACAGAAGACTCAGCATTCTGTATCACATCTATCTACCTATCATACCCACCAACTCCGATAGGAAATGAAC